>PVJA010032897.1:0-23706 GCA_004027025.1 Myocastor coypus
AAAAAAAAAAAAAAAAAAAAAAAAAAAAAAAAAAAAAAAAAAAAAAAAAAAAAAAAAAAAAAAAAAAAAAAAAAAAAAAAAAAAAAAAAAAAAAAAAAAAAAAAAAAAAAAAAAAAAAAAAAAAAACACACACACACACACACAAGGTAGGACATATATATATAAACAGGAGGGGAAACAAGGAACCAAAAACAAGAACAAAATATGAGGATAGCCAGTGCATATCTGTTATAAATATCAATGTAAATGGTCTCAATTCACTAATTAAGTGAAACAGACTCAGAATGGATCAAGAAACAAGACCATATTGCACCATACTGCATTCAAGAAACAGGTTTAAATTAAAAGTATTTCCTACACTAAAAGGATAGAAATCAAAATTCCATGCCACAGGAAAGAAGGAAAAAGGAGTAGTATTCTGTTTATAGAATGCAAAGTTAAGCTAAGACTATCAAAAGAGACAAAGGAGTTGACTACATTCTTTTTAATGAAATACTCAAAGAAGAAAAGATAACAATCATAACTATATATGCACCAAATAGTAATATACCTAACTACACAAAACTAATATTGACAGACAAGAAAAATCAAATGAGCACTACAGAAGGAATTACACACCTATCTAAAATGAAGTGAAAGTGATAATGCATGTCAGAATTTATAGGACACAATGAAAACTCCTATCAGGGAATTTATACCAGTAAAATTTCACATCAGATATAAAGACTGAGCTCAAATAAATAACTTAATATTGGTCATCAAACTGTTAAAAAAGACTAATAAATCAACCCTTAAATGAGGGCCATTTATGGGGCCAGCGAGGTGGATCAGTGGTCTAAAGCACATTCTTAGGCAAGTTTATGCAACCACAGGAACTGCAGTTTGATCCGTAGGACCACATGCTGTGCCAACTCCGCCACCAGGGCAGGCTGATCCAGACATTAAAAAAAAAATCATGAGAAAGACAATTTTAATGATCAAAACAGTAATTAGTACAATTGAGACTAAAAAAGTAATATAAAGAATAAATGAATAAAAGAGATGGTTCTTTGAAAGATTAAATAAATTTCATATGGTACAGCTAGTCTTATCAAAAAGAAGAAAGAAAAGATGTAAATTCAAGCAGTTAAGAATGAAAAAGGTTAGAGCACACTGGGTCCTATAGAAATTCAGAATATCACTAATACTTGCCTTGTGATCGTATTCTATAATAAAATGGAAAGCACAGAAGAAATTGATAAATTTCTAGACACATATGAATTACCAAATCTAAATCAAAACCATATAGGTATTCTAAATAAGGTGATTTCAGTCAACAAAATTGAAGATATAATAAAACTTTACCAATGAAATATATTCCAACACTGCTCAATTCTATAAGAAATTTAAAGATATTATTGTTAACATTGAAATTCTTTGATAAATTGAAATAGAAGAAATGCTTTCACACCCATTCCTGTAAGCAAGTATTGTAGTGATATAATAACAAGAGAAAGATGTAACCAAAACTATAGCCCAATTTACCTGTTGATGGAAAAAATACTCAGTAAAGTACTGCCATTTAGAGTGTAGCAAAGTATCAAGAAAATTCTACATTACAATCAAATTGTATTTATCCCAGGGATGCAAGAATGATTCAATATATGCAACTCAATAAATGTAAAACACTGTATGAACAGAAGCAAAGACAAAAAAGTCATTTCAATAGACACAGAAAAAGTATTAGATGAAGTAAAACACACATACATGAAAAAAGTCTATAGGAAATTTGAATAGATGATCCTCATCTCAATCAATAAAAAAACCATCTGTGACAAGTCAGCATTTAACAAAATACTAACCAGTAAAAATCAAAAACATTCATTTGAAATTCAGAAACAAGATATATACATCCACTATTTCCACTTCCATTTCATATAGTTCTAGAAATATTAGCTGAGCAAGTAGAGAAGAGAACAAAAATAAAGAAATAAAGATGGAAAAAGAAAAAGTTATATTATTGTCATTTGCAGATGACTTGATATTCTAAATAGAAGACCCTAAAATCTCGACCAAAAGACTTCTACAATTAATAACCAAATTCGGAACCATAGCTGAATACAAAGTCAACACTCAAAAGTCAATATTGTTCCTATACATAAACAATAAATTCACTGAGAGAGAAATTAGGGAAACCACATCTTTTGAAATAGGATCCAACAAAAATGAAATAGCTAAAGATTTGAGATGATATCAGAATATATCATAATATTTGTTTCTTTTTTTTAACTGAAAGATTATTTCTGATCTGATTTCCTCTATATCCATCTGGGGTTTGTTGTTTTTCTTTTGACCTCAGTTGCAATCATTTCAGTGATTTCAGGTGTTTTATTTCCAATTTCTTTTATGTTTGTTCAGTGTGAACTTATGGCCTGAGATTTCATTTTTCTCCTTGTTTTGTTATTTTCTATTTCAGAAATCATTCTTTGTTTTGATTTCTATGATAATTCTTGTGAAATTTTGACATTACATAGTTATAGGACTCCTATCAGAGCCTAGGAAGAGTTTGTTCTTCAGGGATATATTCCGTGTGTCAGAAATTCTTGGTTTTTGTCTGTCTCAAGATCTTACCTTTTCAATTGAGAGTGAGAAGTTGGTTTCCATTTGACATTCTTCTCCATCTTTTGGTGTAGGGCTTTCATGAGACTATTACTCCAGTGCTTCACAAAATTAATTATTACCCAAGAGAGAACAAGCGGTTAAGACATATGATATCCTAGATACAGTAGTTCTATTAATAATAATAATAACAAGCAAAATTTACAAATTGCCAAACTTTGGACACAAATGTTAGTGTACTTTATACCACAGGAGCAAAGACTATAGTTATATGACAAAACAGATTAGAAATTGGGAGTTTGTACATAAAACACTTTCCCTTGTTACAGTGGATTCACCCACTGTTCTCTGTCCAAGCAAATTGTCAGGCTCTGCGTGCTTCCCTTCAGATAGCATAGTGGTCCAGGCACCTGGATTCCTTTGGCCAAACTAGTTACCAGAGTTCTGAGCACTTCTGCATCAGTCTTGTTAAAGAATGGGCTGTATACCTGGCTTCATCCAGGCAAGCTATTTCCTTGAATTGTGAGCACCTCCAAGCCAGACCCTGCTCCTCCAGCTAAGCTACATCCACAGAGTTCCAAGCACCTCAGTGCCCTCCTGGAGAAAATTTTAACGTCCATATCTTGTACTCTAAGTAACAACCTTAAGGATAACAATATGCAATATATTAACTATTATTATTTTCCTATTATTTTATGTAGTTTTTATTTTAACAAAAATGTAAAAAAATAATTAAATAAGCACCCAAAATAGTTGAAAAATGAAGAGATGAATAAAATGACTTAGAAAAGGTGAGGAGATATGAACATTTACTGAAAATAAAATTACAGGATCTGAAGTGATTTTATGAATTGATGTCACTAGCAATATTAAAAATATGAATAGTAGTGGACTACATTATCTCATATTTGACAACAGTCTCAATTACTTATCTTTCATTGCTTGGATGAAATACCCAACATCCAAAACTAAGGAAGGAAAGGTTGATGTAGATCCTAGTTAGTGGAGGTTTCTGTCCATACTCAGCTGGCTCCAAGGCAGAGTGGCCACCCGGCAGAGGGAGCAGTTCATGATGGCTGAAAACAGAAAAACAAGCAAGAGAAATTGGGAGAAGTAGTGGCAACAATGGCAGCAGAGAGCAAGTCGACCTGCCTTAGGTTGCTTTCAGTCTATCTGCCCCAGGCCAGGTGTAGCACTCACACGCATAATCTCAGCACTGGATCATGAATTAATCCCAAAGCCTGGAAGCCAATTCCAATATATACATGAGATTTTGGAATTGGGAGCACCTAGATACAAACCATGATAAGAACTCAAGATGCATTGTGGATTATATAGAGTAGGTTGTGGAGATAATAAAGGAGAGCAGATCAAAGTGAAAGGGAGCTATAGTGAGGGGAGGCTAGGCAGAGGAAGAATCAGATTTCTGTAACATCTGGAAATAATGTATTTGATAACTATATAGCTTTTGTTACATGGAGAGCCTGTGGAAAATGGACTTTGTGATACCTCAACACTTAATAGGTGAACAATAGTCATCATCAAGTTTACAAATTATGATGATATCAAGCCAGGTATGATGGTGGCTGCTTGTAATCCCATTACTTTGGAGGTTGAGGCAGGAGGATAATCATAAGTTTGAGTCCTCCTGGGTTATACAAGGAGTTCAAAGCCAGCTTCAACTACATAGTGAAATCTTGTCTTAAAAAAAAAATATATATATATATATATATATATATATATATATATATATATATCTGGTGAGATAGCTCAGTGGACTAAGCCCCTTCTTTGGCAAGCTCAGGACCAGGTTTCAATCTCGAGTTCTGTATGTCATGACAGGCCCACCCTTCAGGGACACTGCCAGCAATGAAGACCAGGCATGGTGGTGCACCCCTGTAATCCCAGCGCTGTAGAGGCTTAAAACAGGAGGATAACTGAGTTTGAGCTATGTAGTGAGACTCTGTATCAAACACATGGGAAAAAAAAAAAAAAAAAAAAAAAAAAAAAAAAAAAAAAAAAAAAAAAAAAAAAAAAAAAAAAAAAAAAAAAAAAAACCAGAAGCCAAAAGGCAACATAATCAAAATTTCCTACAATATTGGATATTGTAATAGCTGATGTTGACATAGAAATATTTCTCATGACACAAGATCTTAGAACATAGTGAGTTCAATCAAAATAACATTTTGTCTGACTTTAGTAGTCTGTGTTTTGCTCCATAGGGCACCTTGCTTCACAAGTTTGCACCAGCTTCACATTTAACCACACGACTCTCATATGTAGTTTCAAGATAAGGGGTGCATTCCAGGGCCAGTGAGACATCTCAGAGGACTAAAACCCTTGCTTTGGCAGGCGAAGGGATCAGTGATCAATCCCCAGTGGTCCTACATGTCCTGCCGGCCCCACTTCTCAGGTACGCTGAGTCAGCGACCAAGTTGGGGAATAGTGATTTACACTTGTAATTATTGCAGCACTGGAGAGGCTGAAAACAGGAGGATCATTATGAATCTGATCTGTGTAGTGAGACCTTATGCCAAATATATAAATGGAAAAAAAAAAAAGAGCTCATTCCAGAACTCTGATTCTGTGCATTGCACACCTAAGGGGAAGTGAGTAACTTAAGCCCAAACCATGTCCTAATACAAAATATTTTTATTCATGTCCTAATACAAAATATTAAGGTGGTGTACAGGTTTAACTTTAAAGGTAGAAATATACTATTTATTTCTATCTAGGTAGCAAGGTGCTGCCATAAAATCTGGGTTGTTGTAGGCACAAATGGATTTTTGGCATCAATTAGCAGTTACCTTCACAATTTTCACCACTGTTCTTCCCTAATAATTTAAATGTAATTTCAGTAAATATGGGCCTAGCAAAAATGTGAAAGTCATATTATTGTCATAAATATTAAATAAGAGTATGTTTAAGGTCAGCAGATTGCAATATTTTGACATGTAAGTTTTTATTATTATTGAACTAATACTATTGTCATTCATTGTATTAATGAAAAGAATTTGATAAATGTGTAAATATTGTTTTGTCTCTCTAGTATGAGAAGCTGAGTTTAAAAACCATAATATATAATATCTACTTTGAAATAGTAAGGAATTATTTAAAGTGTCAAGGATATTGCTTTCGAGGGAAAGAGTGAAAAAAAAAAAGGATTCAAAGTAAAAGCTCTGTAAATAACAGGAAGCAAAGGCTCGGAGGTGAGGGGAAGGAGAATACAGCGAACAACTAAGATACATCTTGTACAGATCTGAAATTTCTATGAAGAAAATGATTATTGTGCATATCTGAATAATACCAGTAAGCATAATTTTAAATCATTTTAATTACGAAAGTAATCTTTCATTCATCAATGTATATTTTTGACTTTTCATCATGAAATGTACAATCATTTAAATAATTTTAATCACTATAACATACCATATTAAATACAAAAATGTTTTGTTTATAAAATTACTTTTATTCATACATAACTTATTTTCAAGTAATCTGAGCCTGCTAGCATGGTTAATAGTGGGTTGGAAAGCTTCCTCACCTATGGAATTGGAAGTTCTTCCTACTTCCTACCCCAATCCTCCCCACATATGCAAGGCGCTGTGGATAAAAGCTATTCAGGCTGACTGTTTGCTGCCTCTGAGTATTTCGATGGATCCCAGAAGTCTTATACTTGGGTTTTAACTCAGGTCTTAAATCCTAATTTTCTTATATTGCTTGACAAATACAGAAAATACATGTTAAATAAATAGTTTCATAAGTGATTTGCAGTGTTTTATTTTTATATGAAAATATTGCTTTCTGATTTGTAAGTGCAGAATAAAAAGATTCAGCATTTATGAAATACTGATATAGTCTAAGTATTAGAAAATGTTATGTCACTCTTCCATATAAAATCAGCAACAAGGAGTCTCCAGCTTCTATTAAAATAATTAATTTTGAACCCATTAAACTGAGGCAACTCCACAGCCCTGAGCTGCTGTTTAAGCAAAACAAAGTCTAACTCTGTTTTGAGTCAGACAGAGCCTGACTGACTAACCTCTAACTGAGGACTTCCCATAGCAATGAGAGATGCCCCTGCGCCCTTTGATTTAACTGGCTAAGAGGAGAAAAGGAAAGAGTCCAGAATGGATAGGGAAGCCTAGCCACTCACTGAGGCTAATTACCACTTCTGAAGTTTAAGGTATCTTAATTAAAAAGCAATATGAATTGCTCATCAGAAATAATTTAAAAGTGAATTAATATCATTACTAAAGGTAGGAATGTGACAAGTTATTAGTGATGCAAAAGCATGTCCACACTTCAAAGTCTGAGGCATATTAAGAGTCTAGATGGATTTTAATGCAACTTAGTCATTCTCTTTAAAAAAATCAGCACTCTTTCACGTGGTATAAATGAACATATAACATGCATATATGAGGGCCAGAAGTGAAGCAACTGAACAGGGCACAGGGCTGGACAGCTGATTCTTTGGGAGCCAAGCACACTTTGGAAACAGAAATTCTCCAATTCACAAGAATACTATCTCAAGTCAATAAATATTTAGAAAGTGTTTAGAGTTTTCAGAAATGTGGGCAGTAGTTAAAGATAGAACAATGAATAATAAAAAAAACCTTCATAATAACCTTTTCTTTTTATTTGCAAAGTTAACACAAAATGTATATACAATAAGGTACAAAATATAGACATACTAATGTTCTAATGTCAAAATATAGTTAACTCTTTATCCTTAATATAATCTCTAAAGCAAATATGTAAATCGTAGGTAAAGAAAACATTGAAAAACTGAAGAAAATTTTTTGCATAGAACAAAAGAGATTTGGCCCTTCACACTGTTTTCAATTACATTTGGTAATTCTCAATTAAGATTTTCAGTAACAGCCATATAGCACTTTTTGGATTAATAGCAAAATTTAAAATTTTGTATGATTGCATCCCTTGTGGCAAATATGTTAAGTCAACACAGGTTTGAACTTTAATTTTGAAAGTTGTAAGAATATGCATTCCTCTTTTGTAAATTTAATGTTACCTAAACTATCATTTAAACTAACAAAATTTATGGGGACTTAATAAATGTATACAGTTCTAGAATTATCATAGTATTAAAAAGAAAGATATTTTTAAAAAAATTTTTATCATTATTTTTATTCTTGTTTCAGAACCTTTGTTTGTTTATTCACTCATTTTATGGCCGGCTCAGCCCATTCCAAGGGCAGGGCTGGCGCAGCATGTGGTGCCAGGGCTCAAACAGCGGTCCCTGAAGCTGCCCAAGCTTC
Source organism: Myocastor coypus (assembly GCA_004027025.1). Lineage (NCBI taxonomy): Eukaryota > Metazoa > Chordata > Mammalia > Rodentia > Myocastoridae > Myocastor > Myocastor coypus. The sequence goes on from PVJA010032897.1 coordinate 7,878, forward strand.
CCCAAGCAGGCGCTTTAGACCACGGAGCCATCCTGCCGGGTCCCAAGATAATTTTGTATTCTGGAAGTTTATCTATTTATGTATACTCATATTTAACCAAGGAGTGGGTGTTAATATTGGAGGGAAAAGTAACAAAATCAAATAAAAATATTCAGACAATTTTTGTTACTATCCTTGTAAGAGAGATAGTAGTAAATAGCAGCAAAGCAAACACCAACAACTTAAGGGAAGAAAAGCTTATTATAGCTCACATTTGTGGTTGTTCAGTATCTGCTCAGCAGGATGTTAGGGAGGAAGATCTTAGAGGAAAGCTGTGGTAGAACAAAGTTGACTGATTCATGATGACCTTGAGCAGAACAGAGCAACACTGTCAGAGCTAAAGAGGAAGGGATGAGATACAGACTAGGAGTCCAGGCCTATACAACCAACAGAGACATTCCTAGTGGTATGCTCCAGAAGTCCTGAGGTAGAGCTCAGAGCCATTTAATATGACACTCAACCCTAAACACCACACCCAGGAAAAAAAAAAAAAAAAAAAAAAAGCATCCTGTCTTTCTCTATCACTTCTTAAAACTTCTTTTAAGTCATATCTAGATATCTTCCATTGAATTCGGATATGTCAATTTTGATATTTTTCTACACTGAAACTTCTGTATTGGTGAGCATAAACTGTAAAAGCCTTAAAGTTATATAAACTATGCAAAATCTATCAATGATAGATACGTAAGAACTCTATTAAGTTCAAGTTCACCTGCTTGCTGATTTCAGTCATTAATGACATTCAATATTTTCTTTCTCATGCAATGAGGCAATTTGAAATTTAAGACTAACCAGTATACTCTTTCATCATTATGACATGATTGATGATTTTTTTTTTAACCTGGATTCCCCTGACTGGACATAGTGCAATTTAATGATATGTAAGATTATAGGGCTGGGAATTTGGCTCAGTGGTAGAGTGCTTGCCTAGCAAGCTGGAAGCCCTGGATTCGGTCCTTGACACCAAAACACACACACACACACACACACACACACACACACACACACACACAAAACCTCCTGTAGAAAATAACTCAACCAAAAAAAGACTAAATTCAAAAAAGATCAAGAACAAACAGAGCAACTAGAAGATTAGATTATCATCATTAAATGCAATTCACTTAATTTAGCAGATATATATATCTATATATATAGATATAAAGGTATACATATTTTTGGGGGGGGGGTAATTCTTGGTATAGAACTCTCAGTCTGAACCTCCAAACCTTCTTCCATTTGTTCTCTTGGGTGCAGCAAGGAAGTGGACTATATAAGTAGATTTCTCACTTTCTACCTGAGGAGGAGATTTCAAGGTAATTTATGTGCATTAGAGAATAGTTAATGTTCTGCTTGCTCTAAGTTTGAGTCATGATTAAAGTCAGCAGGGAATTGCTGTCACTAATGACCAGTTAATTAGGGGCATCAAACAGTCTTTACAGACATGGCATATGTGATATCATTAGGTTGAAATGTAATTCCCTGACTTTATCCTTATTAAATTGGCCTACTCTTTCTTTCTACCATTTCGTATGTGTACTTTTAATTAGCACAAAGCATATATTTTAGAAAGTTAAAAAACACTGAAAAATGTAATATGGTGCAGAATGGTGTGGAAAGTGGAGCTACTGAAATTGTGTTTATGTATTTATGTCAACTACTTTTTTTTGTCTTTTTGAGACAGGGTCTTGTCATGCAGTTCAGGCTCACCTTGAGCTCACTTTTGTAGCCCAGGTTGGTCTCGAACTTGCACCGATCCACCTGCCTCAGCCTCCCGAGTGCTGGGATTACAGGCGTGAGCCACCACTCCTGGCTATTTATGTCAACTACTTTGAATTAACATTAAAACTACAATAATGAGCCGGGCGTGGTGGCTCACGCCTGTAATCCCAGCACTGGGGAGGCTGAGGCAGGAGGATTGGTGGGAGTTCGAGACCAGCCTGGGCTACAAAAGTGAGCTCAGGACCAGCCTCAACTGCATAGCGAGACTCTGTCTCAAAAAGGCAAAAAAAAAAAAAAATAATAATAATAATAATAATAATAATAAATAAATAAAACTACAATAATGAATTAATGTTTCTAAAGTGGCAATGCTATAAAGTAGATGATAATGACCCTATATATATATATATACTGTATCAAATTTCATATATGAACAGGTAAGTGAACAATTAATACCTATTGATAAATTTACCCTACAGCGATGGTGGCAGTGATGGCGATGGTGCAGCAAAGCAACAGAAAAGATAAAAAGGCTTTTATTGAGGACATGGGAGGACCGCAGGGAAAGACACGTGGAGACCCTCAGGGCACAAGCAGTGAGGGCAGCTATATTTATAGGTTTCTAAAGGGGAGTGACCTTGGCAGATGAAGTAGTGACGTTGTGAGGCTCATTGGAGCTCATCCTGGAGGTGAGGGAGATCATCTTGGTGCACTGGATGAAAGGTGCGCTGGGAAGAAGAGGTAGGTAGTTGTTCTGTGCTCATCACTGCCTTGTGGAGTTGCCATGGCGACCCAGCTGGTTTCCACATGGGCCAGACCCATCACTCCCATCTTTGGTTTGTTATAAAGGGGCGCTGAGTCTCTTAAACTGCTTTCTGCTGAACAGGGGCATCGTCATGATGGTGATGGGTCAGTCCCATGTAGAAACTCCCAGGCGTGTCAGTCAGGGCGAGAATTTCTCTGGTAGTAAGGGCACATATCCTGGATTGAAGAAACCTTGACAAAAGTTTAAAAAGACAAGGTGCTATGGGTAAAAGTATTATTATCATAATTAGGGGGTCCAGGAGAGGGACCACATAAGGAGCCCATGATCCAAATGTATCACCCCACCAGGACCATGGTGAGGAAGCAGAGTTAGGAGACCTGAGTTCTTGGCGCTTTTGTTCAAGCCCGGTTTGAAGGTGCTTTACCTTATCCATGACTATCCCAGACTCATTTATGAAGTAACAGCATTCTTCACTCAGCATGGCACAGACGCACCCTTTTTCAGCTATCAGGACATCTAGAGCTTGGCAGTTTTGGAGGGCAACCGCAGCAAGACTATTAATTTGTTTTGAAGTGAATTAATGTCAGGTGTTATTTCATCTATCCTTTGGTGTAAATCGAGAGAGAGTTGGTGATACAGATTTGAGTGTAAATAGCTGTACCTAGTCCTCCTGCCTCAAGTCCCACTCCAAGACCTGAGAGGATGCTCACCCCAGCAAGGACTGGGACATGAGCAGCTCGTTTATTTTAGTGAGATGGATTTTTGATGGCTCAGACAAGAGATGTGTTTTTATGGCGTACTGTGAGTTTAAAGTCATGGCGGGTACCAAAAGGACAAGTGTACAGGATCCTGTCCATTTTGGAGGAAGGCAGGTATAAGCCCATTTTGCATCCTATAAACCAACCTTTAGGTGGGCAAATGGCTGTGTCTTTTGTGTTTGTGATGTACTCAGTGCAGTGGGGAAGATCTTATGATTGAAGTGAGTAGGTTTTAGATTGAGAAATCAAATGTAAGATTAGCTGACCATTGCTGAGAGTTGTGAGTAAGTAAGGGGCCTACTATGGCAGGTCTGCGTGAGAAAGATAAATGAGAGGTGTTCCAGAGTGTGGGAGCTGCCATGTAGAGGTCTTGCCTGTAGGGGATGCAGAGCCAGCATTCTGTGAGACTGGAAGTGTGTGAGAGAGTGTCGTAGGCATGTGACAGAAGTTGGGGGATAGGAGGTATGATTTTTTGTTGTAGTACATTTGAAGGGTAGTCTGGGACCGCAATAACAGGAAGTGGAGATATAAGATGAGATTTTATCATTATGAAATTGCCATAAGGTATCTGCCATGTATTACCAGCATTATAGAAACAGAGTCCCCAAGTTCTGCCCAAGAGAAGTTCAGGGTGTGTTGCATTGGAGATTGAAAATGTTACCCATCTGGCATCAAACCAACCTACAAACCAGACTGAGATAAATGGGTCTGCATCCTTTAAGATCTGTCCGTAGTTATTTATGCCTATGGTTTCACAACCCTCAGTGTCACGATAGAAGACATTGGCATTGATGCATTTCTGCTTGCTGAGTGAGGGAGGTCGGGGAGAGATACATAGGCTATCCGGGTAACAACATATTCCCACAGGTGATGTGTATTTTAACACGGTCTCCACTCTTTGTCTGTGCCTCCTTTTCATCTTCCTGTACCTTCCCAGGTATCTCCCACATCCCAAGACTGTTGGATTGGTACTAACCGACAGTAAGGGATATAGAAGACAACCTTGGGATTAGAGGGAATAAAATTGTAAGAACCTATTATTCCTTGATCTGACGGAGAAAGCATTGTGGTATAAGTAGGCTGTGTAACTGAAGGTGGACTAGAGAGAGTTGGAAATAAGAAAAGTGTGAGACTCAGGAGTTGGAGCATATCTGATAGTAGTCAGCCCGTAGCAACCTTATAAAAAACAGTCTAGGGTGGGAATCCCAAAATTTGCTGCAAAATATAACAGTATGAAAGCTACCCTTTGTGGCACCTGAAAGTTGTCTGGGCAGACAGTCCACAGTCTAGCAGCGAATGAGATGAACAGCAGGTATTATGGGATCAGGCACCAGATGGGGAAGCAATGCATGAGTTATGGTTTTTTGACTCCTTGGTTAGGCGGAGGCACATAGGTGACAGGAGTTGTGAAGATCACTCTGGAGAGGTGAGGTTATCTGGTGGAAGGGAGTTGACTGGGCACCGTTTGGCTCAAGTAATATGGAACCAGGAGGGCAGGCCAGCATCTTTGATTGCTGTTGGTGTTGAGAAGATGACCAGGTGGGGGCCTGTCCACATAGGATCCAATCTTGTAGGCTTAGAGGATTTAAGATATATTAAGTCTCCAGGAAATATAGATGACATTGATTTAGTGGTATCTACCGGTTGTGGGAGGCAGATGTCTGCATGTTGTCGCAGCAGGTACCAGAGAAAAGATAAAACAGGAACATAATCAGCAATGGGAGGAAGGTTATCAGGGGTGGAGAAGTGGTGAAGCAGAAAAGGCCTACCATCCATGAGCTCAAATGGACTTAGGAAGGTAGGGGCCCTAGGGAGTGTCCTCAGTCTAGTCAGAGCTAAGGGAAGGAGCTGAGGCCAGGGATGATATCTGACTGAATAGTCTGGGGGAGCCCAAATCTGGGAATAATGTCCTGCACGAGAATTCTAGCAACTGCATCTGCGGTTTCTCGCATGGTGGGAAAGGCCTCTATCCACCCTGAGAAAGTGCAGATGAAGGTGAGAAGGTACCTCCATGTCTTATAACGAGGCATGTGTGTAAAGTCTATCTGCCAGTCCTCTCCTGGGGTGTGTCCACGGAGCTGGTGGGTTGGGAAAAAGGGGGGTGGTAAATGGTCTGAAGAGAAGTCTTGGCACAAAGCTGACAGTTTTGAGTAACCTGGCGAATGATAGTTTTTAAGGAAGGGTGTGTGGTGATAGGAGCTATGCATTTATATAGAGCCTGAGTATCAACATAAAAACAGCTGTGCAGGTTGGTAATAATAGCTACTGCCTGCTGGTTTGGGAATAGGAGTTTTGATCCCTGGAAAATCCATCCCTGTGTGTTTTGATGATAGTCAGGTTTATGGAGCAACTGTAGTTGTTCTGGTGAATATTGGGGTGGAGGCATAGATTTTAGGATGATAAGAAGAAGGTGAGAAGGGTATGGCTGTTAAGCAGCTCACTCGGCCTGTGCATCAGCAAAGGCATTGCTCTGAGCAACTGGATCTGAGGAGCCTGGTGTCCCCGGCAGTGAATGACTGCCGCCTGTTTGGGGAGCTGTGCTGCTTCTAGAAGTTTAAGAACGAGAGGTGCATTGGTGATAGGAGTTCCCTGAGTGCTGATAAGTCCCCTTTCTTTCTTGCCATATCTCAGCATGAGATTGAAGAATACTAAACGTGTACTTAGAGCCTATGTAGAAGTTTATAGTTCTGTCTTTGCCTAGTGTGAGGGCACGTGTAAGGGCTATAAGCTCTGTTTTTTGTGAAGATGTCCCAGGTGGTAATGGGCCTACCTCTGTAATAGTTGATCTATTTACTATGGCTTATTCTGCCCTCCTTTGGGTTCCTATGTCTATTGAGCTGCCTTCTATAAACCATATGTCAGAAGCTGTGGGAAGGGGAGCACTGTTTATGTGGGGGAAAGGAGTCAGGGTCATCTGTAGGACCTCAATGCAACTATGTTGGGGGGCCTCATCAGAGCTAGGGAGTAAGGTAGCCGGATTGAGAGGGCTGCTGGTAGAAATAGTAATGGAAGGGTCCTCTATGAATATTAGGTGGACCTCTTGCATGTGAGAAGGGGTCATTAAGGCTGGAAGTGTCTTATGTGTAAGGAGCTCACTGAGGTGATGGGATGAGTGGACTGTGATAGACTGCCCTAAAGTAAACTTTTTTGCCTCTTGTGTTAGTATAGCTGCTGCTGCGAGAGCTCAAAGACATGGAGCCCATCCACAAACTGTGTTGTCTAGGTGTTTAGAAAGGTATACTACTGCCTGAAAGGATGGTCCCTTTTTATGTCTTAGGACACCCACTGAATTCTGGCCCTGAGAAGAAGTGTGTAGGGTAAAAATCTGGAATGGGTTAGGTACAGTAAGGTCTGGGGCCTTTAGAAGAGCCTATTGTAGTTTGTGAAATGAGGAATGTATAGGAGCAGTAGGGTCTAGAGGTTCTGACAAGGAAGCTTTTGATGCTTTGTAGAGGGCCTGTGCTAGGGAAGCAAAATTGGGAACCCAGAGATGAAAGAAGTTGGCTAAACCAAGGAAGGATAAAACTTGTTGTTTTGTGGTGGGCACCTGAAGATCACGGATAAGGGCCTTGCGATCAGCAGTGATTGAGTGAGTAGTGGGGGTAAGGGTAAGTCCTAGATATTTGACCTTGGGTGAAGCTTTCTGAGCCTTGGCTGGAGAGACTCTATAACCTTGTTTTGATAAGAAATTGAGGAGGGTAGCTGTATGTTGTAGAGCTAGGGCATGAGATGGGGAGCAGAGGAGAAGGTCATCAATATACTGAAGGAGTAGGCTGGGCTTAAGATCAAGGTTGTTAAGATCATTAGCAAGGGCTTAGATAAAGAAATGGGGACTATCTCTGAACCCTTGAGGCAGGACTGTCTATGTAAGCTGCTGCTATCTAAGAGTGTCTGGGTCAGTCTATGTAAAAGTAAGAGATCTTGACAATCTGGGCATAAGGGGATGGTGAAGAAGGAATCTTTGAGATCTAAGACAGTAAAATGAATAGTGGAAGGAGGGATATGAGAGAGCATGGTGTAGGTGTTTGGCACTACTGGGTGAATAGGAGTAACCACATTATTGATGACCCTGAGATCTTGGACCAAGCGATAGGAGCCATTGGGCTTGAGTACCGGAAGGATGGCGGTACTATATGGTGAGTGGATAATTTTAAGAAAACCTCTGTTAAGGAGGTGGCTAATTATAGGTTTTTATTCCCCACTGATGTTTAGGGGCAATAAGATATTGGGGAATGCAAGGGAAAGCTGAGGAATCCCTGAGGCGAACTAGTACTGGGACAGCATGGGTGCATGAGTAGGGCTTGAAGTATCCCAAACTATAGGGTCTACAAGAGATGGGGGTAGTGGAAGAGATGGGTTGGCAGTGCATGGATATGGGGTTTGTAGGATTAGAGCCATGGGGAAGGAAAAAGTAAAGGAGAAGTTAAGCTTTTAGAGGAGTTCTCTACCTAACAAGGGGGTGGGACATGTTGGTATTACTAAAAAATATTAGTGTAGAGGAGAGTTTGGAATCTGCAAGGGATCGGCCCTGTTTGCAGAGGTTGTGTAGGCTTGCCACCAACTCCTACTACAGAAATCTTTGACCTAATGCAACGATCTGAAAACTCAGGAAGGATACTATATGTGGCCCCTGTGTCTATAAGAAAAGAGCATTCTACCTGAAATATGCAGTGAGACTCTGGGTTCTGATGAGGATACCTTCTCACAGGGGGCCAGACACCATCAATCTTCAGTGTCGACAATTCCTAGTAGATCAACCAGTGGCCTACCAGCCACAGGTGGCAAAGCAGTTGGCGGCGTGTTTTCCTTTGAGGGTAAGTAATGGATTGACTTACCTGCTCTCTGGCGGATGGGGCAATTAATCATCCAGTGTCCCTCAGTATTGCACAGGAGGCAAGGCCCTGGTGGGGGCAGTGAGTTGGGGCAGGCTTGGGCCCAGTGTCCATTTTTCTTGCATTTGAAGCTGGGTCCTGGTAGAGTTTTGGTCTTGGCGCCATCCTGTTTAGCTCCTGTTTAGACTTAAAAGTCTTTGTCACCTGTTGGGCCCCAAGCATCACTGCCAAGAGCTGTTTTTTAAAAAGATCAGCCTTATACTGGGCATGTTCCTTCTTTTTGTGCTCTTGTTTTAAATTTTGTAGATGCTCTCTATTGTTAAAGACACAGAATGCCATCTTAAGGAGTTCTTCCTGAGAGGGCTGTGGGCCCTCTAGAAACTTTTGGAGTTTTAGTCTAATGTCTGGTGCTGACTGGGAAATAAAACAGGAGTTGATGAGGACTATACATTCACAAGACTGTGGATTAACCTTACTGAACTTAGTTAGTGTCTCCATGAGGCATGAAAGAAAATCAGCAGGATTTTCATCAACTCATTGGGTCTGTTCTTTTAATTTATTATAATTAGTTTCCTTGTGAGATATTTTATTTAGACCCTCAACAATGCAAGTTATCATACTTCTCACCCAGCGAGCCCCGTCTCTTGTTTGATAATTCCAGTTAGGCTCTCTATCTGGGACTGCATCTGCACCTTCAGGGTGTTCTGGATCGAGTCAGCTCTTTTGATCAGCTATGGTTTGAGCAGTCTGCCACAACTGTATTTTTTGTTGAGTGTTAAGAGTGGAACCAAGAATATTATATATATCCTTCCAATGTAAATCATAAGAGTTAACTATAAATTGAAATTCCTTAATATAGCTATGAGGGTCAGCTGAGAAGGATCCCAGTCGGTGACATATCAGAAAGATCTTGGAGGGTAAAGGGAACATGGATAGGAACGCATCCCTCAGGACCTGCCTGTTCTCTAACAGGATAAAGGGATTGGGGCCTGTCATCATCTGACAGGGTCTGGTGGGGTGGTAACCACTCATCATGTGATGAAGCAATACTAGAAGGCATCCTTGCATCACACAGGAGGAACTTCTACACCATGACTGATGGCCAGATGGCCCGCAAGATGTCGGCGGCTCAGCCTGGAATGGAGCACCGGAAGGTGGCACTCTGACATCACAGGAAGAGCGACTGCAAGATGGCGGCAAGATGCCACATGTCCCACAAGATGGCGGCGCCCGGCCACAGGATAGGCTATCAAATGCTGTCAGAGCATTGTGAGATTGAGTTGTACGGGAGCGGGTATGGAATGCAGGAGGAAAAAAGGATGAAGGAGGAGACGCTGGCTCCTAAGATTTTAATGTAGAGGAGGAAAGAGAGGCGACGGTACCTGTAAGGGAACAAGAAAGAGTTTTTGGTGGAGCGGGTAGAGAGGGTAGCACTGGTGGATATGGCAGAGGAGAACCTGGAGGAGGAAAGCTTGGGGGAACATCATTAATGGGATCATCAGAAAAGGAGTCCGGGTCAGAAAGAGTGTTGGGAGGAGGGTTTGGCGCTTTGTAGAGAGCCAAGAGTATTTGTTTCAATCTACGTGCCTCAATAAGGGAGGGACATGTCCGAAGCACACTAAAAGCCTGGATATAAGGGATCTCCTGCCATTTGCCATTGCGGTGACAGTATCTGTCCAGATCAGCGAGGAGCTTGGAATCAAAGGTGCCCTCCTCAGGCCATTGATTGCCATTGTCTAATTTATATTGTGACCAAGCCGTCTGGTAGTAAAAAATTAATTGTTTACATTTTAGGCAGTCTCGGAGTTTGAGAGTGTTGAGGTTTTTTAAGAGACAGCCCAGCAGAGTGTGTTTTGGCGGGTGGGAAGGAATATTTCCCGTAGTGACCGAATTAAAAGGTGAACCAGAGATTAGGGCAAAGTCCTAATCTCACTTCCCACTAAAAAGTCATCAGTTTTTAAGCTGCAGTGAGTATGAGAGAGAGAGAGAGGGCTAACACCCACTTTCTCAGACATCACTAGAAAAAGTGAGGAGCCGAAGCCAGATGGCCAAGGAAGACGAGTGGGGATCCCGATACGAGCTCACGGTTTTTGAGATGAAGAAATGAGACAGGATTCCCAGAGACGAGTTCTGGGACTCACCTGTGTGAATTAAAATTGGCCGGTGGTGGATGCGAGCTAGCAACGGCAGGCGGCAGAGGCAGAAGCAGAAGCAGAAGCAGAAGCAGAAGCAGAAGCAGAAGCAGAAGCAGAAGCAGAAGCAGAGGGCGGCTCAGTGGGGGAGCTCAAAACCGGGGCAGGGGTGCCGCAGGAGCTACACGACCCACCAATCTGAGTCACGGCACCAACTGATAAATTTATTTACCCTACAGCTATGGTCGCAGTGATGGTGATGGCGCAGCAAAGCAACAGAAAAGATAAAAAAGGCTTTTATTGTGGACATGGGAGGACTGCGGGGAAAGATACGTGGAGACCCTCGGGACACAAACAGAGAGGGCAGCTATATTTATAGGTTTCTAAAGGGGAGTGACCTTGGTAGGTGAGGTAGTGACATTGTGAAGGCTCATTGGAGCTCATACCGGGAGGTGAGGGAGATCATCTTGGCACGCTGGATGAAAGGTGTGCTGGGAAGAAGAGGTAGGTAGTTGTTCTGTGCTCATCACAGCCTTGTGGAGCCGCCATGGCAACTCAGCCGATTCCCACATGGGCCAGACCCATCACATATCAGAAGTCATTTTTTTGATTAAAGAATAATGACTTTGTGCACATAATAAAGTTTATATTCTGGCAGGTGGGTGAATACAGCGTCATAAAACTATGAAAGATAATGTGATAGCTATCTTACTAAAGTGTGAGTATCTTTTAAAATTGTAAAAGCATACACAATGCAGAAAATTCTCAATATGTGTATAGTAAATTTTTTGAAAAGCAGCAGCCATATTTTGCTTAATGAATAAGAACACATGGAAAATGATTGCATCTAGTGAGAACTTAATTATTAATGTTTTATTAACAGTTTTGTCTTTGATATTTATTTTTACTTATTTTCATAACTTTGGATGGGAAGAGAAGGAGGTGCAGGACACAATGCTCATGATTATATACAATATTTCAAAGTTCTTACACATTTCTTTCATATGTGATATAGTTAAAGGAATGCATAATATTTTGTTTGCTTTTAGCAATCCATTAATACCAACACACCTAAGGGTAATTAATCCATGATTTTATTAAGTGTTTTACTTCAGAAATTCTGTCAAGAATACAAGAGTAGCACACAATTAACACAAGGGTAATAGGATATACAAATTTATTGGTATTGTTCTTTGCATTTTAATGTATTCTACATCTTACTAAGATAAGAAAGTGAAACATTATTCTACTTCACTCAAAGTTATAGAAACCTCTGATAACATTAAAAGTAATCATATAAACGATCTTGCTGGTTTCATTTTGACCTAATATTGATGTCCTGCCCTACGTGATCAACTGGAAACTCAGTACCAATCAATATTATATTCGAGGAATGAACCAAAATAGCCTTCAGTATGATTGGCAGACATTGTCCTTGCTGGTAAAACATTTTGTTCACTTTTTCAGTTAATATTCTTGCAATCTAAATGCCCTTTGGTGTGCTATTATGTCTCTTGGTGGTAAAGATAGGTTGAGAATTAGAAGTGTGTTGGCTTTATATGGAAAACAAAAAGATTCTGATGCTTAAAGTCTTGTCACTGTTTAGAGCTTGTGTCCTCCAAAACACCATGGACCACAGGAGTTTTCCCGACATGTGACTCTACCTGGATCTGCAAGAACCATTAAGAATTTTAGCCCAGTGAAAAGAATAGAAACTAGGTAGGTCCCTAGTGACATGTCTATGAAGGGACCCTAGGGCCCAAATTCTTTTGGTTCCCATGGATATTTTCTAATTGCTCTGATGATATATCCTGCTGTGGTGGCAGCTCCAGCCATGAGGTACTGAATTTCCACAGACCTAAGCACACTGACTAGAGAGTGAAATGTTCAACAGCGTGAGCCCAAAGCAATCTTTTATTTTTCTAAGTTTTTTACCTCAGACATTTTTGTCCTGGTAATGGACAACTGACTAATGCATAATGTCAGGTCCTATAAGGTATAGGCAGGAAGAGATGATAAGACGTGCAGATTTCTGTGGAGAACATGCAGTAAGGAAAAAGGCAAAGGGGTTGGAGAAATTGAAAGCTACCTTGAGCATATGATGCTCTTCTGGTCCTTGTGAATGAGGGTTGGGAGAAAGAAAGGTTCTACTCTCACAGACACAGCATAACAGAGGTTTGACACAAACATTTCAGTATGATCATTTATAGATTGCCTTATTTGAGGCCCCTAGAAAAGCAAAAATTGCAGGAGAAAACCTGACTTAGCTTCTGGACTATCCTGAGTCATCGTCTCAGATCCTTATAGAACAAAGAATTGTCATTATCCCAGGCTCATAGTAACATATCTGGCATCACGGATCCACTATGTTCTATGTAGAAAGCCATCTGGATGATACCGTGTCCTATTTTATCACTGTCTCCACTTTTCATTCCCTCACCTCCACATGTGGCATGCAGCTGTACTTCTCCATGACATTTCAGGGAGCGATTTTCCTCCATGGAAATGAGAAGGTTCTTAGAAAGTGTTATTGGCAACCCGCTTAAATTGATTTTAGGACTATCACTAGTACTTGCTATATTTATCCTTTACTTTTTATTTCTTACTCCCTCTTTATCTTCAGCTGTTGGATGAATAGTCTAAACTCTTGATAGCTATCAATGATTGAGATGGCTAGACATGACCTTGGAGTTAATGTAAGGATATGATATTCTATATACACCCTAACTGATCACATCAGTGTCATATGTATCCTTCTCTGTAAGCACTACAGAAACCACCCCTGCCTGCCCCTGATGATAACTGTAATTTTCAATTTAGTGGATTCCTTGATATGTTCTCTAGAAAGAATGTTTAGATCTTTGGGCAGAGATCTCCAGTTCTTCAGAACCCAGAAATATAAGCGCAGGAAACACAAAATCCCTCAGGGGGCGAGGGAGAATGATGATGCATAGAGCCAATAATGTAGTAATCTCTTGGTTCCCAAATCTTTGTTTACTCCTATTGCAAAGAAAGCATTATGTAAGAGTCTTTCATATAAATATGTACATATCTCTATATCTGTTTAATATTTTTTTAGGGCTAATAATTGAACTATGTCACTAAAAGTCCATTTCAACATCTACATATGCCAGCTGTTAGCACTGGGTGTTAAAGTCTTTTGTAACCAATTTCTGAGCTTCAAATGCCTTTCACAGAGGCTAAGACAGAGATGTGATGAGCATTTCCTCCCCAGCATCAAGTAAGTTTTAATAGTGACAATAACCACTCTCTCCTACTCTGCAATATAATATTATTTTTTATTTATTACTTTGACTATTGTGCAATTTCAAAGCTTCTTCAAACTGATGGAAATTTCCCACAGGATATAAAACTTGAAATGAGCTCATAATAACTGTTAAATGTATTGATCTCAAATATATAGTAGGTAGCTTGGTGTATGTAGAGGAAATCCTATGAGCCACATCCTAATCAGAACTGCAGTTAATTCATTTTGGCCTTCTCTGTAATATTTGAATCATATGAACACATATGTATGCTTGAATATATTTAGATGTAGATATATTATCTAACAATTCTTAAAATGTCTGAATTTTTCTACTTTCTATAACAGATTTACTGAATTGAGCATCATAGTCTCCTTTAGGGTGACTTTATCTAATTGTTACAGGATGCAGGTGACATTGAGAGAACAGATCTCTGCGTATCCTTGAAGGAAACTAATTGCTCTTTCTTCCTTATTAATAGTTTTAGAGTAATTACAGAATGTAGGGGATGTAGCAGCCCGAGATAATGAAGAACATTATGACCAAGACACCCAGGCTCATTCTTCTTCCTCCTGGAACAAATCAGACAAAAGCACTTCACCTCAGTAAATCCCGCCAGAGCCAGGAATACAGCGCAAGGCATGCTGAATTTTGAGGCATCACAGATGTGGCGCAAGTGAGGCTCCTGAAGACAACTCTTTCCTCATAGCTGGAATTTTAGAGAACAGGTTCACCATAGATTCCACATGGCTGTTCTTACTTGCTGCCAATGAACATGTTAAAATGTGCTCCATGGAACTTGCTGTGTGACTTCTAGAAGGTTCTTCAAGACAAGGGATGATGTGATTATGCACATACTTTTTGCTAAGAAAGAGTTATATATATATATTACTGTGAGTAGGTTATGGCTTATGAACAAAATCCAAAATTCAGACAACATCGAGTTTGCTTTTTTCCTCAAACAGAGATTTTATTTTGTTTTCACTTTTATGCTGAGACTGGAAAAATGTGAAGAAGAAAGAAAATAAGGGGGATATTGAAGGCAAGAAAGAAGAGCAAAAGAAAAGGGAGTAGTAGTAGTGACAGAGACAATATATTGCCTCCCAAACTTAAACTATTTACATATTTCCCCTAGCATAATTCATAAGCCTAGCATAACATAAGTGATCATCAGATGTACTAGCCAAGCACTGAGAACAATGGATAGAAAAAAAAAATTTTGTTTAAGTAAGTGTAAAAATAAAATAAAATAAAATAAATATAAAAATGGAATGGAGCCGGGCGTGGTGGTGCACGCCTGTAATCCCAGCACTCGGGAGGCTGAGGCAGGAGGATTGATGTGATTTCGAGACCAGCCTGGGCTACAAAAGTGAGCTCAGATCCAGCCTCAACTGCATAGCGAGACCCTGTCTCAAAAAGACTAAAAAAAAAAAAAAAAAAAAAAAAATGGAATGGAATTTTTGCATAACTAAATTTAAATATAAAATGAAAACAAAATATTGGGGAAAATACTAAATTCACGAGTTATGGTTAAAAAATGAAGTTTAAGGGGAATTTATAACTTTAAATAGAAGAAAGATCTGAAGTCAATTATCTGACAATTATCCCACTATAACATACGGAAAGTAGATGAAGAAGCAGATCCAAAATAAGCAGAAGGAAGAAAATAAAAAATTAGTGTAAATTACTGTCATGAATTATAGAAAAATCAAGAAAATATTAACAATATCATAAATTGGAATTTTACAGAAAAAGTTGCTACAACTTTAGTCAGATAAATGAAGGAAAATAATGAAGATATTAGTCTAAAAATATATGCATTATGTGAGACCTTTAGAGAAATATAAAATTATATTAGAGAATATTATCCAGTCTTTGCCCACAAATTAAATATCTTATATAAAATAGCTAGGTATACTGGTGCTCACTAATAATCCTAGAACTCTGAGATGCTGAGGTAGTTCAATAACAAATCTGACTAATTACATGTCTTAGCAAGTCTATTTCTGTGAATGAGAAAAAAATTAAAGAAAAATTTAAGATGAAATGTACTTCTAGAAACAGACAAGCAATCAGTACATACCCTGAAAAAAAAAAAAAAATAATGAACTGCTTCAATTTCACAAACTTACAATCAATAAAAGCCAGGATGTAATTAACTTTACTTCTGAATTTCAGCAAATCCTTAAAATACAAAATACAAATATCACTAGACAAAAATTTCTTCTCTTCTTCTTTTCTTCTTCTTCTTCTTCTTCTTCTTCTTCTTCTCCTCCTCCTCCTCCTCCTCCTCCTCCTCCTCCTCCTCCTCCTCCTC
>PVJA010032898.1:0-23751 GCA_004027025.1 Myocastor coypus
TTTTTTTTTTTTTTTTTTATGAGTTAAGTGTGTTTCTTTTATACAGCATATGTTTGAATTTTGCTTCCTTATCCACTCTACCAGCCTCTTTCTTTTAATTGGAGAAATGAATCCATTTGCATTGATAGTTATAATTGAAATGTATTGACTTATGATTGACATGTCTTTTACTTACTACTATTACTCATTTTTTTTTCCTATTTAATTGCTTGCCCTGTTTGGTGGGATCTTTCTGGACTCATTTGTAGAGATTAGATCATTTTGGTCTACCTCAAAGATATGTTTAAGTAGTCTGTGTAGGGTTGGCTTTGCCATAATGAAATTCCTTAGTTGTTCCTTGTCATGGAAGTATTTCACTTCTCCCTCATATTTGAGCAAGAGTTTTACAGGGTATAGCAGTCTGGGGTGGAATTTGTTTTCATGAAAGACTTGGAGCACTCTGTTCCATGCTCTTCTTGACTTCATGGTTTATGAAGAGAAATCTACAATTGTTCTTATGGGTTTTCCTTTAAATGTGTTCTGTTTATTTTTTTCTAGCTGTTTTTAGGATATTTTTCTTCTGCTGAATTTCTGGGATCTTGCTAAGATATGTCTGCATTTTTTTTTTTTTTTTAGTTGGGTTGATGTTATTTAGAGTTTTGTGTGGTTCAATTATCTGAATGTCTGATTATTGTCTCATATTTGGGAAGTTTTCTACTTCTGCCTATATTCTTATTATATTATTTGTACTAACTCCTTTTTCATTGATTCCTATTAATCTCACGTTGTTCTTTATTTCATCGTCTTGCAGATGTTGAATTACTTTTTCCTGTATCCTGGTTGTCTTTAACACATCCTTTCTTATCTTTTCACTAGCTGTGACTTTGTCTTCAAGATCTGAAATCTTATCTACACTTTTGTTCATATGGTCTTGCCAGCTTGTGATTGAAATTTTATTTACCTGTATATCTCTTTGAACCTGTTTCATGTGATCGATTTCTTTCCTATGTTGCTCATTCAAGGATTCCATCATTTTTCTAATCTCCTCTAATTTTTTTTATCAGTGTCTTCCTTAGGTGTATTTAAGTCTTTCATAATATTTATCCCTTCTTTTTCTACTTCAGAGGTGGTTTCTGCTCTCATTTCCTCTCTATCTTTCTGTAGATGTTTTTCTACTTTAGATGCTATTAATTTAGAGATGACTTTATTTCTGATCTGATTCCTTCTATGATTTTCTGCAGTGTCTTTTTTTACTTCAGCCTCTAGTAATTCAAAGATTTCTTTTTTTAACTTCAGAGTTCATCTCCAATCTGAGTTCCTCTATACGTTTCTGCACTTGTTCGTTTACTTTAGATGATACTAATTCAGAGATTGCAGCTGCATGATTCCCATTTTCTTGTATGGCAGTGTCTCCTGTGTTTATTACAGGTGGGCTCAGGACCTGAGATTGCATTTTGCTCCTTATCTGTATCATTTTGTATAGCAGTGACCTTTGGTGCAGGACTGCATGCCCTTGGTTTGCTCATTCAGACTGGGTGGCTGGGTTGGCTGAGCTGCTTGTAGAGCAGGAGAGGGAAGTCTCACTCCCCTCACAGGCCTGGCTGCTAGATAGGCTATGCTTGCCTTGTCCAGAGGAGGTCTGACTCACGCTGCAGGCCTAGTGCCGCATATGCTGTGCTTGGGTGAGCTAGAGGTCTGACTCACATGGCCGGCCTAGCTGCTGGATAGTCTGTGCTTAAAGCGGGCCAGAGGAGGTTCCTCATTCTTCAAAATATACAACATTTTCTGAAACTTGGTTCAGGCATATGAGTAATCATTATAGAAGAAAAATCTTTAAGGCATGGTGCTTTCTCATCTATTTACTGTTCCAAAAATAGGAAGTTTTACATGTAGTTGATAAGATACCTGATGCTATTTATGACTTTTTATGGGCAAATAAATAAATAAGCAGAACACACCAAATAAACACTGAGATGCTTTAGTTTGTCCTTCCCATCTGTAATGCCTTCTGTAGTGCCACGTTAATTCTTTGCATTGCTCTTAAGTTATTCTATTTTATATTATAAAATCAACCTTTCATTCTGTTCTAAACACTATCATTTTAAAATATATAGTTAGGCTGTATGATTATGCATATTTTGAATAATTTCTTACCTACCATAAGGAAGTTTAGAACTGTGTGAACTGTGGTGATGTACACCTGTAATCTCAGGTGCCTCTGTAAACTGAGAGGCAAAGAAGGAGAATAATGATCATGAAGCAAGCCTAGGCTACATAGAAAATTGAGAGCTGGCTTAGAGTGCATAAAAAGGAATGCCTCAACTATCCATACAGAAAAACATACAGAAAATTTTGTGAAATAGTTGGATTGTAAGTATATTACAAACACAAAACAATGTATATTTCTTTAACAATTTGTTATTCATGTAGCACAAATTGTGTACAAGTAAATTTGATAGCATACACAATTCTAAATGCAAATTAATACTGGGGATTCATGTGGGTAATACACTGATCTATTTCATATATACAGATAATATTTATTATTAAGTGCACTCCGTTGAACTTTTGAAATCTATAAGTAATTAAAATATTAAAGTGATATTTTTCATGTATATAACACATAGCATTTATGTATAACATATATTATATATATGTAATATATATAATGACTAAATGTATTAATTTATTCTTCAATTCAATAGGTATTTCTTGGCTTTCCCTTGACTTCTAAAAACTATAATTTGTACAAAGAGTAAAATCTTTAACAAGGCCCATTTTTTGCCTGCCAAGATTATTTTCTAAAAAAAAAAAAACATATTAAAGTTAGTGAGTTAGTGTAATAAATGTCTTGAGTGTCGAGAGTCGGCTCTATGAAACTATTTCAATTCATCTTGAGTTTGTTTTCGCTACTTAATCTCATCAAAATGTAGCTGAATATCTACATGCTTTACTCGATGATTTTGACGTTCATGATTGTCTACAAATATACAACTTTAAATTTTAAAAAAATCTTATTTTAATGATAGCCACTCTGGTAAAGGTAATGCAGAAATCTAAGGGGTAAGATTGTTCTCAGTGGTGACATACTGTGAAGAAGTGGACACGTGGATGTGACAGTGGAATTAACATTTTAATTTATTCCTGCTGGCAGATAATAACACAAAGGCAGGAAGATTGATGTGCAGCTGCTATTTATCCAGTCACACATTATTTGTGGCTAATCACAATGCAGGAGACCTTCTTTCTGCCTCATTAGATAAGTTAACTTGAGAAAATACGAGGACAGTTTAAACATAAATGATGCATTTCTCTTTTCTGGGAATACAAACAGATGTGACAATGCCCGAGCGTGAGTCACAAAACATTGTAATGTATTAGCATCTAATATAAATGAAGAGAAATTAAATGGTCAAATTTATGTGTGTATGTGGATTCCCCTCAGTACTGGAGAAATGCAACCCAGGCCTTTACACTGAACTACAGTTCCAGAAACCTTGCTTTACTTTTCTTTTCTTCCTTTCCTTTTATTTCTTTTGATGGCCTTTTATTTTTAATTTTTAGTTTCGACAGTCTAAGTTTCCCAGGCTGGGCTCAAAATTGAGTTCTTCTGGTGCCCTCCCAGAATGCTGGTGTTGCTGACAAGCAAGCACTACCTTGCCCAGCCAAACTTGGGTACAGATATTTTATTCAGTTTGATACTTTATCATCCAGTGCTTGCTAGAGAATTTACTTTAATGCAAGATAGAGAAATAAATACGAATTTATAAGATGGCATGCAGTGTCTGCCTGCAGTCAGTGTGGAAGAGGGTAGAACGGCTGTCTGCATGCTAGAATCCAGTCAAAGGTCTGGAGCTCACTGGAGTGCCCCATGAGAGTCCACAGTATGAGGCAGAAGGGGGCCTGCCTTGAACACTGAAGAGTCTGTTTTGGAAGCCAGGAGATAGTATCTAAGATGAAGGCTAAGACTGGAGCTCCTTGGAAGAACCTTTAGCAAGCCTTCCAGGCAACAAGTCGCCCTAAGGTGGACTTTCTCCTCAGCAAATGCCCTCAGCCACATCCTGAACTATGCTGATCCAATCTAATTGGGTGTTTTTTACTCAAGTTGACACAGGTATCTCACTCAGTTAACTATCTCACACATACTTAGGGAATTTCCAGATATATTGTTACTTATTGTTTTACTCAATACTAGTGTGATCATAGAATGCATATTGCACTTTGTTGAGTATTTTATATTTACTGTTTTTGTTGTTGTTGTTCTAAATATAATGTATCTTGGTAAATGCTTTGTGTATACTAGAAAATAAGGTGGAGATTGTTACTGTAGAGTGCAGCATGCTGTAAATGACAATTTGGTCAAGTTGACTTTACATTGCTCTCATCTTCTATAATTTTTGTCTTCTCTTTTTTCTAAATTACAAATATTCTTAAGTCTTCGAATGTGATTGTGGATTTCCTTTCTCAGTGAATTTCTTTCAGTTTTGCTTTACAAATTTTTCTCATGATTGGGCAGGCAGACGGATAGTGTAAATTGACTACATTAAAGCTGAATGATAACACGGAGCTGGGACAATAGCTCAGAGGTATTAGTGCTTGTCTAGCAAGCACAGGCTTCTGAGTTCGATCCTTGGTACCACCAAAAATAAAATACTTATTAATCATCTTTTCCTGCTTCTTTGAATGCCTGAAAAGTTCTGACTAGACGGAGAAGATCAGATTGTACTACTGTTAGGTGCTAAATATAGTTGCACTCAAGAAAATATTACTGTCTTCCCTTGTAAGTCACAGTCAAAAATTATTTGGAAAGAGTCTGGGCCTTTTACATCTGGCATTAGAACTCTGTTTTGCCAGTCAGGACAGGTCTGGTTTTTGTCTCAGTGCAAAGGTGGAGTTCACTCTGTTTGCCTGCCTCAGGGTTGGTGTCCTGTGAATGATGCCCGGGCTAGGAGCTGAGGCTGCAGTGGGCTTGCTGTGATCTGCAGGGTGCCAGGATTTGCAGGCCCTTCCTTTCCAGTACAGTGTGCTGTCTACGCACTTACACAGCTTCCACAGTTTTAGACTTCTAGAAACTATTTTTCCAATTTTAAGAGAGCTCAGGGTTCATCTTATTCTGCTCTTCCAGCAACGCATCCTCCCGTCCTCCTAGGCAGTCATCTCAAGCAATCTCCAGGCTCACTTATGTTGGTTTCCATCTCTCAGAATCAGCTATCCTTCACTAGCTGATAGTGTCATTGCAAGTAGTGTTACACCCATTTTGTCATTTCTGTTGTTGTTTCCATGTAGGGAAGCTTTTATTGTTTCAGGCACAATGGCAAAGCTGCTCTCTGTTAATTTTGTCCTGAAATGTTCATCCAAATTTGCTGAATTTGTGTCTTGACGTTACACAGACATTTTTTTTTTTTTTTTAGCCTTTTAGTGTAAATTTTACATAGGAATGTAATCTTCTCATTCCAAGATTTGGTATCCAATATAAGGAAACCCATGCTTTCTCTACATTTTTCCCTACATCCTTTGTTTGCTTTGTAATTCTGGGAATCAAATCCTGGTCCTTGTTCATAGGAAGCAAGAGATCCATCAGTGAGCACTCTCTGCAGACCTCTTCATTTCATCTTGAGACAACATCTTCCTGAATTGCCCAGGCTGACCTAAAACTTGTGATCCTCCTGTTTTAAGTTCATAAATAGCTGGGATCAAGGTCTTGTGCCGCTGCACCTGGCAAGAAATTGTCTCTCTAATGTGTAATTGATTATTACTTCAGAATATAGCTCAATGATTGTGAGAAGTAACTGCCATTTAAAATCCTTTTATATGTCCGTCGTGAGCTCGTTGCCTGTCAACATAAAGAACTTACAACCTTTCCCACATAGAACTTTTTACCTAGATTCAGTCTAAATACTACGCAACAGGTTTAAGATACACTTAGTAGACAAAACTTGTCTCTTAACTAATTTTGTCCAAATAATATCCCAAGACACTTGTCTAACTAGAACCACTTTGAGAAAATGGTTTTTTTTTTTTTTTTTTTTTTCCCTCTCAGTTCAATGTTTATTTGCAAGTAATGGAAGGTAGCATGGAATAAATGCACAAGCTGGGTATTTTCTGTGGCACCAAATCCTCCACTTACACTGGTGGTTAGTGAGTCCTGCAGAATGCTTCATTGTCTTATCAGATAAAAAGTCTAGAATTTAATTTTCTGAATTGTGTCTGTGGAGGACCACCTGAGCAGCTCTCCTCGCAAGAAGAGCAAAGGTCTCCATTTATCTGAGGCTGACCTCATTTCCTCGCACTGATATGTACAGAGTTGGCTAGGACTTTTTCTTATCCTTTTAATGGCCTTTGAGCAGTGCATATTGGTCTAATCAAGGAGCTGGTGGTAGTCTTTGGACATGGAGAGTGTATTTCCCTGATAACCTACACCTATACCTCTTATATGAAAGAGCTGTGTCAAAACAGGAAGCAGCCAATGCTCCATGACATCAGCTGGGATAGAGCCCCAAGATTGATGCCATGACTCCCTGTAGCTGAAAGATTACACATCATAACTGAAGCACCGGACACCAAAACATTAGATACTGCATCAGTGGTATAGTGGAAATTACTTGTTCTGTATATCTTTCTCTCTGCATATGATAGGAGTAAATGTAGGCTCCTACCTAGACCAGCTCACAGTATTCACCTTATCCCGGAAGTTCTCAGTCATCCATCCTCAAACCACTCTTCCTTCATGACTGAATAAAACCCAATTTTGGCTCTGGATGGAGGCCTTTCTTTCCACATAGCCATCTTTGTTCCTGGACTTAGGACCCCTTGGCTCCCCATAATTATAAATATGCTTTAGTGTCTTTATTCTTGCCATGGGTTGCACTGGAAGTGCAAGGCTGGAATTAACTTGTTGGGATTCCAGCAACATCTTTGGGATTACAAATATAAACTTTCTGGTCTGAGATAGGAGAGCCTCTCAAGAGTGTCCAATAAGAGTACATCTGCAATCTAATTAATAAATATTTTGCATGCTTCATTTGATTTTCAAGAAAATAAGTAGAAATTCCTAGGTCAGTGAATCATGGCTTTATCAAATGTAAAGTCTTCTGCTTCAAGATTGTCCATTAAATCTAAGAAACTTCATAATTGTTTATGATAGTAAAAAATAAAGAAAATGAGTTTTTTTTTTTTCTGGGTTGTTGTTATTGCTTCATGCTTATCCTTTGCTTCAGTGATTTCAATTAAGGGTAAATTTTACATGAACCCTCAAAAATACCTAATGATTTCTTTCCATAACATGAATAATGCAGCCATTCATCACTTAGCATTTTTAATTTGCTAACTGACATAAAAACAACACAAAAAATCACTTTGATTTTTTCCTTTTAAGTTGCTTACCTGAAATGTGATCTAATGTTCCTGTCGTTTTACAGATTATATAAGATGACACTTCAAAATATCACTTTAGAGCATAGCTATAATTCCTCAAAAATAGTTTGTTGTTGTTGTTGTTGTTTTGTTTTGTTTTGTTTTTTACCTGACTCATTCTTTTTTCAGTGTTTACTATGATGGCTGAATGAAAAGTTGAATTTAAAATGTATGCAGTTCATAACATACACAAAAAAGAATCAAAACAAATTGCTGTTTGACTTCAATGCAGTCCGTATGAAAGTAAAGATGAATGTCTAAATTTGGTGTTATTTCATAACAATAATTAGATATATCCTAAAATACATTTTCTGATTTAGCCACATAAGAGTGTCTTGTCAGGTGAGCTGTGCTCTGAAAGTTGCTTTTTGTCCTAGTAAAACACCAAGTCTCCGAGCAGCCACACCGTGACTACGTAAAGCGAATGCTTCATTTCCTGAGTGCCTCCACAGGTGGAATTTTAGGTGTCTCCACAGGTGGAAAAGTTCTGAAATTTCCATATACATGTTAATATAACCATTGAAGATGGCTAATTATGATTCTCATAAAGTTTGTGTCGTGAACCATTATAGGGAGAGACTGCAGCCTAGAAGTCAGTCAAATTAGCCAGTTAAAGACTGTTCTAATTAAGCATACAAAAGTTATGTCTTGCCTTATCAATGAATACCAAAGTGTTAATAATTCAGGGAGAAGTAGAATATTTGCTGTGTAAAATATTTTCAAATAACCAAAAGTTTCATGTATTTCTGAAATGTACGTTCTTTTTTATGTCCTTTGAAAGTGTTTTAGTACCTTTTCCCCTTTGATTTAGCTGCAAGATTTAGTGCTTTTTTTCATGATGATACTTGGCTCTTTTCTGTGCAATGCACCGGTTCGTTATTGGGAGGTGCAGTTTACCGAACAGCATTTTGTGCTCTTTCCGTCTTCTAGGAGGCACTGAGAGATAGTACTACAGATTAAGTCTCCCTTATTTGAAAGTGATTGGGAGCAGAAAGGTCAGGTTTCTGATTTTCTTTTCTTTTGGGGAGTGGTCTAAAATATCTATGATTGAGTTCATGACAATAGCATCCCTAGTACAAAAATCCAGAATCAGAAGGTCAACAGAATCTAAAGCCATCTGAGTATCTGCCCACAAAAAAGATCGATACTTTCTCCTTTTCTACTCCTACACTTGTTAGGCAGAAGACAATCCTATAGAATCACTGATTCCATGCAAATGCTTATTAACTGACTTCACTATAGTTTTAAATATTTTGGTGATCATAACATTTCTAAGGGCCAAGCAAGATAGCTCAGTGGACTAAGCACCTGCTGAGCCAAGCTCAGGTACCACAGTTTGATTGCCCTGAAGACCACTTGCCGCACGAGCCCTGTCTCAGGCATGCTGAGTGCAGCACAGAGTCTGGGCATGGTGATGCACACTTGTAATCCCAGAGATAGGGAGGCTGAAAACAGAAGGATCACTACAAATCTGAGCTGCATAGTGAGAGACCGTACCCCACACATAAATAATAAAAAAATAATATTATGTCTATGATGTTTATATGATTACCCTTTCCTATTGATAATTTTAAAAATCAAAATGTGCCTTCTATTTATTACATAATTCTATCGTGATATTGTAGGAGCTTTGGAGATGACAAACTGATCCGTTTGCTTTTCTGCCTTAGGACTAAAAGATACAGTTGCTTTCCAGTTATTAGATCTTCCTCAATTAATTTCCCACGTCATCATAAAGGTTTTTAAGTTTTCTTTGTTTCCTATGGTTGTTGTTTTCTTGTTTGTCTGTTTTGTTTTCTTACTACATGCTTGCAGTACATGAAACTTACATTTATCTCAGGGGCAAGCACAGCTGTTTGACATATCTTGACTCTAGGGACTGGGGAGATAGCTCAGTAGAATAAGCATTTGACTGACATATCATGACTCTGTTACTCCCCTTTCCCTCCACTTCCTCCTCCCTCTCACCACCTGGAGAGTTCCCCTTTCTTTCATTGTTGTTTTATTCTTTTATGCCATGATTGTGACATAGAATGATTTTTTGTAGGTATTTGATACACATGTATGACACATCTGAAATATTTTTACTTCTGCTTCCTGTCTCCCTCTTATTTTCATCCTATTTTTTCTCTGATTTGTTCATACTCATAAAGGTACTATCAATATGCGGTGTCAGTTAAATATCTGGGCAGGCAGTTTGCTTTAAGAATGCTTGTTCTTTAAGAATTAAAGAAACTCCTTATCTTCTACTATAAGAACCACATGACATAGCACCAACTTGCTCCCAACTAGCTCTAAAAAGTGATGAGCTTCCCTTGGGGAAGCAGTCAGTGCTGATCACTGTCCATCTCATTTCAAAAACAAAATGACCTGAACCAACAGGCCGTCACGTGTGTGCCATACACAGTTAAGGCTCACGAGAAGACCATGTTATGAAAATGATATTGCTTGCATGCAGTCTGCTTCGTTATTACACTTAGGTTGTATTTCTTGAATATTATTGCTTTCTCATAAAAGAACTGCAGCATGTGCAGTAGTTCTGAATATGCTAATGGTGATATAAGAAATATACTTACATGTACTGCATACGTATATATGTGGCTCGAAAAAAAATACTATGTGCCCAAATTCATTTCAAAGTCTGAGGTAGTATCTTATTTTTTTTCTTTCATTTTTGTCCTTTCTCTAATAAAACAAAGATACATTTCACAGTCATTAATTTCTAGGAGTTCTGCAAGGAAGTGAAACTTATAGCAGCAAATCCGCTCTCAGGAAGCTTAAGTGTACACTCCAGTGATGTTTGCACCACAGGTCCCAGACTACCTGCAAAAGAAATGCTGTGGGCGTTTACCGGCAATGTTGACACTTGGCTTCACTTCAAGCTGTGGCTTTGCAAGAGGGAGTTCCAAGGTGTACTTTAAACAAGAATTCTAACTGATATTGCTTTGAAAAATTTAAGCACTGCTATTGTACTTTGTTTTAAAAAAGTAAGAAGTTATTTTGGATACATGTATGGGAATTGAGCAGTGGTCTAGCCAGTGAAGCAATATGCATGAAAAAACATGCCATGTTCAGCAAATTAGTGCCTTTTGATTTTGAAAAGTGTGTGTGGTAATCTCACCTAGTGCTGTCTGAGAAAGGACCAACACATCAGGATTTTGCATCTCCATAGCTCTGCCTTTGAACTTGTCATCAAGTGATTTGTGTGAGCTTGCAATTCTCACAATGACTGAAGGAAGTTACAGGGTGTCTGGGTCCAGGTAGATGATGGGTAAGATAGTAGGATGGAAGAGTGATGTGGCAGAAACCACCTAAACACTTTCATCAAAAGCTGATTCGCAGAGGGTGGCTGAGGAGGATCAAAGGGGATTCAGTGGTGTTATTCACATGCATGAACTCCTCATGAAGAATGTAAGCATTATGAGCTGCAAACATACTAATGAGAGAGAAATGAAAGAGCTCAATTATTATATGCTAGTCTATGCTAACTTTTATCAGATGAATCTGTAAACTATTGCCCTTTACTTAGGGGTAACAGTGTCCTGTTTGTTTAAATTTCCATTGATGCTGAAAAGCTAAATAATAGTATTGCCGGATTTGAGCTGATGCAGCTGATTTTTGAAAGTCTCTTAATGGCATAGTGGAGGGCCATGGGAGCAGTTATTACAGATAGACAACCTCGATCATGGAAATAAAAGAAAGTGCATATGTACAATACATGGGAGCAAGCTGATCCTATCATCAACACATTCATTCATTTGTTCATCAAATATATATTAACCTTCTGTGCTTTAAATAATATTTAGGACATTACTAAAAGGAAATATTGATTGACCATTTTACTATATGTCATAGTATCTTCTCAACTGTCACATGTGTTGCTGCTTTTAATTTCTTGAACCCTGGAATGGAGTGCTATGATTGTTACTGTCCAACCAGTGAGGAAGCTCAAACTCAGAAAAGTAGGGTCGATTGATTAAAATCAACAAGGTCTGATAAATTTTCCTGAAGCTTGAACTCACAACCCCTTAGTCAGAGCACTTCCTTTGGACATCTGTACTATCCAGAATACTGGGAAGTAGATCCTAAAGTTCTTACTTAGACACATATGTGGGAAGTACAGTGGAAGCAGAGAAAGAAACAAGATTTCCATAACCCACCTGGGTACATTCCAGATATTTCCAAGGTGCATTCACCGGGATGGAAGGAAGTGACATTCTACCCATTAGAGCTGCCTAGAGTAGCATGTCAAATAGCAAAAACATGGCAGAATATGTCTTGCTGGAATGTATATTCTGAGTACAGAGAGGTGGAATATAATGGAAAGTGACTGCCAGGCTTTGAAGGGAATTCTGTGTCGTTGCAGGAATTTGGACATCTCATGTTTCAGAAGCTAAAGAAGACACAAGTCTATGAAATAATTTGGGGCAGATATGTTTTATTTATTTGAGATATTCCTTCTCAAAAAAAAAGTGAGTCATCATTTAAAAAAGGAAAAAAAAACTTTCTTGGACAATGAATCCAAAATCTTGCAACTGTACTTTTAGTCCTCTTGTTGGGAGGAACACATGAAGAAAGGAGCTACATTTATGATAGTGTCACAGGCATTTGGAAGCTCAAGAAAGCATGCCACGTTTTCCTGTGCAAATCAGTGAGACTTCCCAGAAGTTGCCCTGACCTGGAGGCTAAGATGTGCACACAAGAATTGTGTCTACCATCTTAAGTATCACAACTTTTAAGATGTTAATTGTTTAACTATTAATACCTATTATCTAGTAACTTGAGGCTATAGATGACACTGTTATTGGAGACAATAACTACTATTATCAGACTCCATTGAATACAACTACACTAATGAATACAATTAAGCTAATGCGTCTTCAAGTCCATACAGGGCAATTCTGGAATCAACAAGTTAGAGATGGTGACAACTCCCTGCAGGTACTGAACAACAGGTTGCTTATAAAGGCTCACCTCTTGAAGTTCTCGAAGTGGATGATCCACATGATCCATAATGATAATTATAGCAGCATCAGTGATGTTATGAGCCTGGCTGATTAGGCCTCCTAAGGATCATTTAGGTTGCACATAGATGTTTTGCAGTAGCACTTTCTTTTTTGTTTGTTTTTATTTTCTAATTTAATTTTATTGTTTTGAAGAGTAATATTTTCTGAAAGCCTCAGTTCTCATTTGTTTTAAAATGGACAGATTATAAATGACATTTTTAATTAAGTTTGATGAGACATTTGGGCACTGAATAGGGGAAAAGGTTTTCCAAATCATGAACTCATAATGGTATTATTTTGCACTCCATAGCCACCTATCAAATGTAATGAAATCACATGTTGATATAATAATTTTACTTAAATTTCAAGGGATACTTTTTCTGTCCCCACTGATGTGATTTCCAGTATCTGGACTCTGT
The DNA here is from genome assembly GCA_004027025.1 of Myocastor coypus. Lineage (NCBI taxonomy): Eukaryota > Metazoa > Chordata > Mammalia > Rodentia > Myocastoridae > Myocastor > Myocastor coypus. The sequence goes on from PVJA010032898.1 coordinate 12,818, forward strand.
GTCATATAAAAGGGATGGTGACTGGTTTCTTACTTTAAGATTGGTCTGGCACTCACCCAGGAGAGAGGCTTGTTTATCATCCTTCCTAGCTATGCAATATTGCTCATGTGATGGGACAGAGCAGACATTTCTACATTCGTGAGATTTTTATGATCCAAATCAGGACAGGAACCCAAGTCTCTCTACCTTCATGCAATGACAAGCCATATGCCTTCTACCTGTCTTCACAATCACTGCGCTTGGTTGCTGTTTCTTTACTGTTAGCCTTTTTGTTTCCCAGCAAAACTCACACACTGCCTCTCCCACACAGTGTATCTCTCTAGGTCACACCTTTGCTGCCTCAAGAATTTTAACAAGTGTTATAAATCTGCAGGGTCCAGATACCTGGAAATCTCTTCCTGACCTTATCCTTCATCATTTTCTCATGAGAACTCGTATGACACTGAGTAATGGTATGTCTTAAGAAAACATAGTGTAGAAATAGGAGTTGCCCTTTGTTCCACAACAAGAACGCCCTTAGATTTCTTACCCATGCCACAGGGCGTTTCTGCTGATCCTTGCTATGCCAGCAGTGGAAATATCCTTGGAAGAATTTTTGCCTTTTTCCCTTCAAATTTAGCCTATATTTTTCTTGACATTTAATTTTTGTTTCAATCTCAAACCTTTCTTGTTTGGGATAGTATAAAAATAAAATGCTGGGGTTATTTTAGGCTTTTATACCTTCTTGGTTGGAAATTAACAGTTCTCAAATCCATTACATGGGTAATCGAAGGCCAACCTTTAAGGATTACTATAAAATACAAATTCTACTATACAAGTAAAAAGGCATCATTCTAAATCTTTTATCACTGTTATAATATTTTAAACTACTTTTCATCTTAATTGCTGATTTATGAGCACCAAAACTGAAAAATTTCTGGTGTTCGTTGTATCAGTTTCAGTTTTAGTTTTTTTTTTTTTGTTGTTGTTTGTTTGTTTTGTTTTTCCCTGTATTTAGCACAAGTTCTGTGGGGTTTCCAGACATTATGTTGACCAGACTCAGTGATTTTCCTGTTTTCAGCCTCCCAAGTGCTGGGATTACAGGTGTACACCACCATGCCCAGTCTTAATCACTGTCTCAGCACATTGGGGGAGAGGGCACAGAACTTATAGTTTTAACTAGAACATCATTATACAAATTTTGAGGTTGCACTGTGAGAGCTCATTTCATGGAGACAACATGTAATGACCAAATCATGACAATTAGCAACTCCATCACCATAAATATTGTCACTTCTTTCTGGTAAAGCATTCAAATTTCTGACTTCTAGTTACTTGACATGCACACTACATGCTAGTGACTGTCACTCTGCCACTGTGAAAGGAGAACTTAGTGCTTCTTCTTAACAGTACTTTATGCTCATTGGTCAGTCTTTTTTATCTGTTTTTCCTTGCCACCCTCTCTAGGCCCTCATGATCTTGTATTATCTATTTCTGTGTAATTGAGTTACACTGAGTGAAATCTTATGGTATTGTCTTTCTGCACTTGATTTATTTAGTGCAATAGATTCAGGCATGATTTCATAAATGATAAGACTTCATCCTTAGTATACCTTAATATATTCTATATCATTTAGTAGGTAGCTTTATTTATTCACTTAAGGACCTGAATGTTGATACTATATCTTGCATATTGGAGGTATCCTGCATTTCAAATAGTATAGTAGTACATATTTTAACATTATATATATAATATATATATATGTATATATGTATATATGCTAGTTTATGTAGTAGATCTATATTTCATCTTTCAAAGGACATTTGTTCATTGTTTCATACTTCCCTTTCCCCTTTTTATGTCACCAATGCTGCTCAAGAGTTCTGTTTCCTCTATACCATCACAAATACTTATCTTCATTGTTTTTCATAATAACTCTTACTTGAGATTATGTTGCATTGGGTTTTGAATGAATTTCTTTCATAATTAGTGATGATGAGCCCTTTTTCATATAGTTGTTGACCACTAATATGTTCTTGGGAGAAACATTCAAACTTTTGCCAGTATTTAAATCAGGCTCTCTCTCTCTCTCTCTCTCTGTCTCTCTGTCTCTCTGTCTCTCTGTCTTTCTCTCTCTCTCTCTTTATTTCTGGAAATTATTTGAGCTCTTCATATATACTCAATATTAAATTTTTGGAGACAAAATTTAAAAAATATATTCTCCCATTCTATAAGTTGTTCCTTTACTTATGATTGTTTTCTATGCCGTACTGAAGCTTGTTCTAAATACACTTATCCATTGTTTGCTTTACTTTCTCAGCCCAGTGCTATAAAGCACTTTCTCTATACTTTCTTCTACAAATGTCATGATTTAAACTAGAATATTTTACAATTTCTCTCACACCCAGTTTAAATTTACCTTTACATGTATTTTATTTCTTTAAACAAACCGAAAAGATATTGAGGAGCAGGTTTAGTGCATCTGAGGTAATTGTGTTATCTGATGTCATGTCTTGTTGACCAGTGCAGAAGATGTCCTCGGTGTCCAGTGTGTCTGAGAAGAGCTTCTCCAGTGCAGAGCACGTGGTCTCAGCTAAATGAGTCCCACATGTTTTAACTGGCCAAACTAAATAGGGAAACATCTTCCCCATCTAATCAGCTATGAAGTCCTGTCCAGTATACCTGCCTGATATAACACGAATCCATCTTTCTCTTCCACTAACACTGTCCTAGCTCCATCTGCCATTTCCAATGGGGGATGCAGCCTACATTGGTTGGCACTACTGATCAAAATTGCCTACAAAAACACTTTATTATTCTAAATATGAATGATCTATCTAAAATGAATTTTAAGCTACTCCTATCTTAAAGTTATCAGTGGATTTTAATTTACTCATAATAAGGTTTAATAAAACTAAGCAATGTAGCATCCAAATGCCCTTATCTCTAGTTACTTTATCATCTCATGCTAAACAATTCCTTTCAATAGTCTCAAAATCTTATAATACTAAATTATTCTTTCCATTTTAAAGAGAATAAAAATAGTAATAAAACATTATAAATGATACACAATTTCACTAAGTAAAATAATAAGAATTGAACAATGTCAGTGTATTGCATATTGTTCTCTTCAAATTTGTTCAGATTATCAGATATAAGAATGCAAAATTGGTCAAAAAATTTAAAAAAGAGGGGCAAGGAAGATAGATCAGCAATCTAAGTATCTGCCTGGCAAGCAAAGGGCCCAAGTTCAATGCCCAGTACTGCATGCCGTGCCTGCTCGAAACTGGACATGGTGGTGCACGTTGGTAAACACAGTGCTTGGTAGGCTGAGACAGGAAGATCACTGTGAGGCAAGCTGCACAGCAAGACCCTACACCAAATGAGTGAATGAATAAATAGATAATTTTTCAAAAAAATTGAAAGGAAAGAAAAAATTGAACATTAACTTTCCTTACAATAGGCCAATAGAAATCAGAAGCACAGTTTTTCAAGCTATCCTGCATACATACATGCTTGTTTTTTCCCTTTTTTTCATACTTTTTTCCTTTCCTTCATCTCAGTTGCTCTTTCCTTTTGAACCGTTTCTTTACCCTTCCCAGCATCTATTGCACCTTTGAAATTTTTCGCCCTTTCAGTTTCTTATGCTAAGGAGATAATACAATGTTTATTTTCCCAAAGAAACTAAAAACATCATAGCAAAGAGATACATGTGTACCCATGTTTTTGAAGAAACAACCCAAATATATTAAATTATTTAATTTAATTTATTTAATTATTTTTAAATATATTTAGTACAGGGTCTACAGAGTCTCACTACTCAGATTGGATTCCTAGTGATCCTCCTGTTCTCAGCCTCTCAAAAGCTGGGATTTCAGGAGCACATCACCATGTCCAGTCTCAATCTCTATTGCAGTACACCCTAGGGGCTGGCCGGCACTTCATGCTGATGAAGGAGATCGAACCCTGGTCCCTGCACTCTGCCTAAGCAGGTGCTTCAGTTCGTAGTAAATTATTTTAAATACCTTCCCATTTTAGGTAACACGAAGCTTTTCTCTATGGATTTCTTCTCCAGCAGTGTGTAGACCATATTACCAATAACTTTTAGTCATTTCTAAGATATTCCTAAGGAGAGAAAGTCTCCCCTCAGACACTGTGCATTTAGAATATGTATGCATATCTTCTTCCATTTTACTCTCTCCTTAATCCTCACATTTGTCACCTGCTCTTATTTTAAGCATTCTTGTGCCCCTAGTCATCTGTAAGAAATTAAATGCAGAGTTGTGCCATATAGTTTTATCTCCAGCACCTCATATGAATATATTTAAAATATATTTTAATGAGTAAATGGTTGATTGACTACATGGATTCTAGTTATTGCATGACAAATATGTATTGAAAGAATAAGTAATAAAATTGGCATAGCAATTGTGCAATGAAATACAATTTTCTTTGAAACGTATTTTAAACTCATTTCCTAACTCATTAATTTTATTGTGATATGTGACAACAAAAATGATGAAGTTGGCCATCAAAGCTCATAAAATGTAGCAGTGCTGACCACTACCTGAGTGCTGGAAGCATGCTTGATGTGGTGCTATATTTGATATTGACCTTGATATTGTCCATTTATACCACTGGTACATATCATACCCATTAATTGCTAATTTTATTACAAAGATCTGGGAAAAAAATAGTAAATTCAAGTATAGAGAGTTGGTTCTGTTTGCTGTTTCACCACCAAAGCTTTGTACTCAGAGCTTTGCTTTCTTTTTGCTTATCTACAGAATGGAGATACATTGGCTGACTTTATAATGATGTAGTTATGAGAAGTGAACCAAGATGCTGAAAATGATTTCAAACCACTAAGCTTCAGAAATGTGATATAAGCATTCCCTTCCTAGAGTGTAATTTATGTTTTTATAACATCAGACAACATTTCCCTCCTTCATATCAAGAGTACTCCACATCTGAACATCTCACTTATGACAATCTGATATACTCACTGTATCAGGGTCGTGGATGCAATATAGAAATTGGGCATTATATTGTACAGCTCTGTATTATTTTTTTCTAGATGAAACTGACGATTTCTTACTGATAATTCCCTCTTAGTCTTTTTCAACTGGCATTTGGATTTATAGTAGACATGCCAAATCTTTACTTGAACAGGCTAGAGAGGAAATTAACCAGAATGCATGAAAATAAAATGCCAGTTGCGAGTTAACTGAAAAGAAATGAGGATCCTGGCCCCATGTCACATGCCCCAGATTGGTGAAAAAAGTGTCCTGCATGCCCCGTATTGGAATCACACTGGGAGGAAAAGAACACACTTCATGTAGAGTCCTTTGTTTGGACCCATGTAGGACACATACGCAAAGGGCTTGCTGCAGTCTCTGACAATTCAGGGTTTTTCCGGGGTGACCCAGAGGCATTTGTCATTAACATTTACAGGCATATTTTAAAAATCACTGTTTTTTGGAGAGTAAGAGTTAGGACCAAGCCTAATGGAAAGCTTGGAGAAAAATGCTGGGAGTGAGGGTTTTTGTGAGGAAAGACTTTGAATATATGCAACATATCCCTGAAAACAATTCAGAAGGCCGCTCTTAGACATGGAGAAAAGGGCTAATATTTTCACTCTGACTGAACTTGAAGGGCTTGGCGTGAAGAAAATGAAAGCTAAGACAAAGATGTAAGCCATCAGTCTAACATGGAGCACATGCTACAACACACAGATCAGTCTGAGAACTCCAAGAGACTTGGTTTTGTTACAGGCATGTAAGGAAATCTGTCCAACCATTAAATGAACATTAACATGGGATTGTCCAGAAATGGATACAAATTAAAGATGATATTCATAGAAAAGTATAGAGTTGAAATGTATTTATTCAAAGTACTGGATGCTAAAAAGTCAACCAAGAAGATAAAACATTTCATGACAAATGTAAGAATGTTTCTCATTCATCGTTCCACCCTAAAACAAATGTGAAAAAGTTATCAATATAAGTTATTCAGACAGAAACTAACACAAACCAGATAAAAACTTGTATCTGCACAAAAAATAAGTATATGTAAAAACAAATAAATAAAGAAAAACAAAATTAATTTTTAATATGTTCATTTAGTTCAGTTTTTTATTCAAAAGAGAATAGGGAAAAATTAATTATGAATTTGTAGTGATGGACCCATGATATATTAGGGCATTGTTTTTGTTTTTCTGTGGAACCAGGGATTGAACTCTGGTCCTTGTGTTTGCCAGGCAAATGTTTATTCTGCTGAGATATCTTCCCCAGCCGCAGGACATGATTGAGAGCAATAATACTATAAAGCTTGATTTAGGCTGGACAAGTAATTTATGCAGTTCTATTGTATGGTATGTTAACTATACTTACTAGTATATGGAGCAGTTTAAAAGTACTAAAGAATTAGTTCCTACATATTCTCACTATAAAAATTATAATATAAAGTAATGGCCAGTTTCTTGGCATCCTCATTCCTAGATAGGTAGAGAGATATCTATGTATATGCATTTTAGAACATCAACTTATATAGCTGATAGAGAACTTTTATTTTTTGTTTTTTATGTATTTGATACAGAGTCTCACTATCCAGCTTGGACTCATAGTGATCCTGTTTTCAGCTTTGCTACCACTAGGATTACGGCCATTTGGCACTACATTAGGTCTCTATGGCCTGTGATGCTGGAAATCAAATCCCAGTCACTACACCTTCCTAAGCAGCTACTTAGGCCACTGAACTATCTTGGTGGCTTTCCATTTATAAAACTGGCATTTGTAATTTTCTAATTAAATGTTTTAACTAAAACTAAAGGGCCAGCTAAATAGCTCCATGGATTAAAGTGCCTGCAAGCATGCGCAGGAACCAATGGTTCAGTCCTCAGGGCTGCCATCTGGGCCCTGCCCCCAGAGCACTGGACATGGTGGTGTGTGCCTGTCATCCCAGCTCTCAGGAGGATGTAAATAGGTGAAAGATTACAAATCACATCCAGAACTGAGACCTTGAACACTCTTTTAGCCCCTTTCCTAAAATAGAAAAATAAAAAAAAATTAACTACTGCAGAAAGCATAAAAATTATACATATCAATGGGCAAAATGTGAATTTTCAGTATATGAGTATGTTACACAATGATAACTATAACTAGATTCTCAAACATGTGCTTCTCTTTAAGTCAAAGGCATTCCAAATAACTTATTCCAGTCTTTTGAAAAGTGTAGCATATTACGTTATCTATAGTCACCGTAACGTGCAGTAGCACACCAGAACATTTCCTCTTAGAAGAATCTTAGTGTCCGTTGATCAAACTTAAGTATTGAGTATGTTTTTTTTTAATTATTATTTTGTTTTGTTTTGTTTTATTTGTATTTTAAGGAAGGGACTACAGGGTATTCAGGGTCTCACTTCTAGATCAGACTCATAGTGATCTGTCATTTTATAGCTTCTCAAGAGCTGGGATTACAGGCCCAAGCATCATGCTCTGTCTGAATTGCCATCTTAGCATGTCCCAGGGACAGGCCAGCACAGCAGGTCCAGGGATTGAACCCACGGCCTCTGCACTTGCTTACAGGCACTTTAATCCACTGAGCTATTTGATTGGTCCTTCAATAAAATTTTGGATGCCCCCAAAAAATTAGATTTCAAAAATAAGCCTCTATGTCTATGGTTCATTGTTTTTCAAAACAGATTCAAGTTGGTTGATCAATGTGGAAAGAATAGTCTTTTATATCAGTTGTGCTGGACAATTAGAAAGCCATGATAAGAGAAACAGCACACACACACACACACACACACACACACACACACACACACACACGCATGCACGCATGCACGCACGCACGCACACACACACACACACACACACACACACACACACACGTATTCCATACGTAATCTCACTTAAAGGTGATCAATGACCCAAATAGAACCTGAACCTATAAAACTCTGAGCGAAAAACAAATATTATATTTGCTTCATATACATGAGGCAACGCTTTCTTAAATATAACATCTAAAGCACAAATAACAAAAGAAAAATAAGGTTTTAAAACTTTTTAAAGTTCTAAAAATCCTTCCTCCCTCCCTCCCTCCCTTCCTTCTTTTCTCCCTCCCTCTCTCCCTCCCTCCCTTCCTTCCTTCCTTCCTTCCTTCCTTCCTTCCTTCCTTCCTTCCTTCCTTCCTTCCTTCTTTCCTATGTGTTTATTTCACGCTGAATCTCACTATGTAGTTCAGACTCACAGTGATCTTCATGTCTCAGCCTCCCAAGAGCTGGCATAACAAGCATGTACCATCACTCTGGGTCTCAATGGTCAGCTAGATGTGCCCGGGTTTCCAGGGCCCACAGGCCATGTGGTACCCAGAATCAAACCTGGGTTCTTGTGCTTGTTAGACAGGTGCTTAGGCCACTGAGTTATCGATAACTGATAGGCCTGACATATATGTTTTTGTATTTAATCAAAATTAAATATTGTATGTCTGAATTCTATTAAAGAAGTAATATTTGCAAGTGATCTTTCTCGTACTACATTAGAATTCAAAATATAGAAATAATTTTTACAATACAACAGCAGAAAATTCACACTACTGAAGAGTTAACATCTCAATAGGCCCATCAATAGACACAAACAAAAATAACATCACTATTTATTAGGAAAATGTATTTTTTAAAAACATACTCATATATGCCATTGCATAGTTATTAAGATTACTAATATTATTTTCAAAAACAGAACAAAAAACAAACATTCATGGTGATTTGGCAAGCTAGAATCCTTATGCATCCTCAGTGGAACTATAAACTAATGTAACCACTGTGAAGAACAGATTGGTAAGTTCTCAAAACCTTCAACATAGAGTTATGGCATGACACAGTGGGTCCACTCCTAGATGCAGCTAAGAGAATAGTGCATCTTAATATAAAAATATCTGCTACACAAATGTTCATACAAACATTATTTTTGATGAAGAATGGAAAATTTCATGTGCCTATTAGGTGATTAGTAGATAAGTGATGGGGCATAGCTAATACAATAGAATATTAATCAACCACAAAATGAAGAAAGTAGTAGTGTATAATATACAATATGCATGAGACCTGAAAATGATATGTTAAGAGAAGGAAGATAAACACAAAATTCACATGTTATGAAATGTCTAGAAGGAACAAGCAAATTCAGAGAGTCATAAACATTATTGTTTGGGGGCTGGGGAGATAGCTCAGTAGAATAAGTGCATACCTAGCAAGTGCAAGGTCCTGAGTTCAATTCCCAGTACTGAAAAAACAACAACAAAATTATTAGTGGTTGGAAGGGCTAGGACATAAGGGAAATTGACAGTTACTCCTTAACGATGAGGGATATTTTTTCTCAGAATGATAAAATTATTTTGAAATTAATGGTGATGGTTGTATATTACTGAGACTTTTCTAAGAAAATCAATGAATTTTTTACCTTATGATTACAATGATAGCCTAAGTTAAGGTAAGCATATTTTGAAAAGAAACTGGTAAACACATTTCAAAATAAATATAAATATGGAAAAAGAGAAGATACATATCCTGGCCTATTGTGCATTCCGTGTGAGTTTTGTTTGAGTGAAAATTCTCCTTTTAGTCTTTTCTCCAATAGCCATATGCAGAACACAGGTTGGTAGACTATCTTTTCTGCTAGAGTATAGCACCTACAGCATCAAAAACATTTTTGTTAAATTCGATTTACTATTTGCAACAGACTTAGTATTTTACATATGCATATACGTGATATACATGTCAAAAACAGCTATTTCATGATAGTTTTCTAGATTGGAGACAGGTATTTATGATATTATCACAGACAGGACAGTACCAATTCTTGGCTTTGCACTCAAATAAAAGTATATGCTTTCTTGTCATGGCTATCAGTATGATGGAACAGCAGAAAGTTACCTCCTTAGGTTAGCTTTTGCTTGATAATGCACACGTGCCTGATGTTACCAATACATATATTAAAAAATACAAATTTTTATTAAAATAAATTAATTGTGCCTTTTTCTTTGGCTATATTTCTTTGCTTGTGTATTATTTCAGCATTCCTTTGGGATCATTCAGTCTCTTTTAGCAGCAGTGCCGTTATTTATCTTTGTGACATTTTAAATAAAACTGTGCTGCTTGTTTGCCACTTTTCTTTATTTTATTTTTTTTTTCCCAATTCTTTTATTGTTTAAATTTAACAATGGTTATATTACATATTTTCATCATCGGATCAGTTTAGATTAATACATATAGGTATATAAGATTGATCAAACAATTAAACATTAACCTTTCTAAATCACATTACTTTTTTTTTTTTTTCTTTTCCCCCTTTTTTTCTTTGAAAGTTGATATATTGCATATTGTCCTCACAATCATTCTATAGAGTGCAGTGTGTGGGCATGACCCACCTCCCTATTAATATTGCATAGAAAAAAGAAAGAAAGAAAGAAGAAAAAAACAGGAAAGAATATACTTCCCTTTGGACTAAGAGAAAGCAGATACATATATAATCAAAGGTTTTGCAATTGCAGTGTGCCACCAGTGAAGCTTGTGACGTTGGAGGCTATTGAATCTAAGCCTCTTAAAGCTCATCTCACCAATCTAGCTCTGCGTTCCATGCATTGTAATTAAGGATTTTTTTTTTTTCCCTTGCTGGGTGGTCAAGGGCAAGTCGAAGCAAGACCTGTATAACAAAACATTCATTTTTTTTTTTTTTTTTTTTTTGTGTCTTCCAGTGTCAAATCCCCTCAGGATTAAATTTGAGACCATAGAATGTACTTTGTAGAACTGTTGTTAGTGTCAGCCTTCAGGACGAGTCACGGCCATTGCTTGGCTATTTTGCTTTCTGTGAAAGCCTGAGAGAATGTTTTTCTCTGGGTGACTCTCCTTAGACGCACTGCAGTTCATTCATCCCTTTCCTCTGAGGTCCCA
>PVJA010032899.1:2500-23743 GCA_004027025.1 Myocastor coypus
TTTATTTATTTATTTTTATGGCTGGCTCAGCCTGCCCTGAGGGCAGGGCTGGCGCAGCATGTGGTGCTGGGGATTGAACCGCGGTCCCTGCAGCTGCCTAAGCTTTCCTAAGCAGGCGTTTTAGACCACTGAGCCATCCTACCAGGCCCTGTAGAGCTTTTTGAATTCAGAACTGTGGACAAAAGATGTCTTTGTTACTTTCTTATTGCTGAGACACATTAACTGACGCCCACAGTTGTGAGGCAGAAAGGTTTATTTTGGCTCATAGTCTAATCAGGTTTCAGTCTGTAGTCCATGGCTCCAAGGCAGGGAAGTGTGGCAGAGGAGATACAGCACATGGCATGGTGGCTGAAGAAGCTGAAAGGAATCAAGGGAGGAGGTAGAGAGATACACCTTTCCAGGCCACACCCCAGTGATTGACCTCCTCAAACCAGGCTTTACCTCCTAACATCACATTTGGCCATAAACTCATCCATGTACTAACCCACTGATGAATAAATATTACACCCCTTAATCTTCTGAATGTGTGAGGCTTTGCAGGGACACCTATAAACCACAGCAAAGGATATAACTGTGCTTCCTAGGAAAAATCAACAAGGAGATTGAGCTGTTTAGAGATTTCACACCTATTTTTCTTTTTCCAAAGGAATCAAGAGGTTTGTGGCAGGAGCTTTGGGGCCAACTAATAAGACACTTTCTGTGTCTCCATCTGTGGAAAGACCAGATTATAGGAACATCAGTGAGTATCACATATAATTTGGGTCTTGCCTTGGTGCTTCAGTAATCTGTAAATCTCTGAAATAGAACTAGTAACAGTAGCTGGGGAGATGGCTCCGAGGCACAAGTGCCTGCTAGGCAAGTGCAAGGTCGTGAGTTTGAACCCCGGTCCCACAAAAAAAAAAAAAAAAAAAAAAAGAACTAGTAACAGCATACCTTGGGGATATTGTAACTTTGAGGGCTTATAGCAATATCTGGAATCTAATAGACATCTAAATAAAAATCATATATATACACACATGTGTTAGTATTTCTTTATCAAAGCTGGAAGGTTTTTTTTTTTTTTTGCTGGCTCAGGCTGCCTTAAGGGTGGGTGTGGGAATTGAACCACTGAACCTTGTGCCTGACTGGGATTCCCTGTGCAGGTGCTTAAACTGCTGAGCTAACTCATAAAGCCCCTAGAGCTGGAAATAAAAGCAATTGAAATAAAGTTTTAAAGTGGAAGAGTTTTGAAGTGAGATGAGCAAATTTGGTTATCAGCTCTTGGCCTATTATAAAGTAACCTGTATCTCCATGTAATAATGTATCAGAAAGCAGTCCAAATTATCTAAACATAGTAATATTATAAACTAGGATATATAAATATACTTTATTGATTTGACAAAAATCTAGGCATGTAGGTTAATGTCTAAGCATTGGGACTATATAAAAAAGAATCAAAATTTCAGAGCTAAATAGTTATGACTGATGTGCTTGCTCAGTGTGACTTATTTTTGTAGCATTTGATGAACTTGTTGAAGCATACAGAGAGCAGGCCAAAGGCCTATTGGATGGAGGGGTTGATATCTTACTCATCGAAACTATTTTTGATACTGCCAATGCTAAGGTGAGTTAAGGGAAGAAAAAGGGAGAGGTTTGGGGTGGGGGCTGTGATGAGTGCCGTGATCTAGTGCGAAGATGATAGTAGCCATTATCAAATTGAATATATTTCTTGTATTTGCTCCATTTTAGTCTGGAATATTTTTAACTGAGGTCAGTTGAATAAGTCAAATTTTAAAAGAATGTTTTTTACCTTTTAAAAATATTTTTTCTTATGCAGCTACATATCTAAATGTCTATATATCACTACTATGTGTACATATTTGTATATGTAGGAAATATATGCTGTGGTTGTAAACTTGAAAGATACATAAATATTTGGAATGAAAAGTGGATATCCTTTTTTGTTCCAGTCTTGTCTACCCAAGCTATTTCTTTCCAGAAATAGCTACTATTACCAGTTTGGAAGTATTGGGAAAGATTCTGTTTACTTTTCTGAGAAAGACTGTACAGATACAAACATATGAATGTGTGCATGGTAGAAATTATGTATATACATACATATATATCCATATATATATTTGCACAGTAACTCTATAGGATAAACTTCTACAAGTGAAATTGCTGAGTCAGAATGCATGCATCTAAAATTTTTATCCTTGGCCAGAGCTTCTGCCACCAAGTCCAGATCTGAGAAGTTTGTGCCCTGACGTGCACCCCACATGCATTCCTGGTTCCTTTTGGTTCTAAGTCCAAGATGGCCAGAGTCAAGGACTGGCTGATTGTGAATTTCCTTAAGGAGGAACAGGTGCCCTGGACTGGTTCACTGGACTGTTGGTGGCAGATTTTGCAGAAAGTATGAAGACTCAGGAAGGTGCATCCAATTTCTGCCATGATTAAAGGGCTCTACGGAATCAAAGATAATGAATTCCTTAGTGTCCCTTGTGTCCTGGGACAGAATGGGATATCTGATGTTAGAGGTGACTATGACTCCTGAGGCATGTTTGAAAAAGAGTGCAGATACCTGTGGTCAATCCAGAAGCAGCTGCATTTTAAAGTTTTCCATTGTCACCATGTTATCTAGGCTACAGGAGGGTTTGGTTGGAGTTGTACTAGTTATCCTTTTTATCTGATGTGTACTATTAAAACATCAGTTTCCCAAAGTTAGAAGTAGAAATGGTTCATAAAACCCCACACCTCTGTCCTATTAACTTACATTCTTAACCCTCCAGCAGAAAAGCTTTGTGATACTATTATTCTATAACATAGGTACTTGAGCTTATCATCACTGGCTTTCTGAGTATCAGATATCTTTGACTTAGCTTGGAAATGATATTTTCTGACCATCATTGATCACAGCTCTGTCCTGATACCAGATGGTGCTGCATTTGTAGTCCTGGTTAGTGTCAAGCGGCCCAGCATCTCTGAGACACCTTGTTGTGAAGGCTCCAGTTACTCTTCAAACAGATGTGTGTTACTCTGCTTTATCCACTAAACCTTGCCTGACCTTTACTCAGTTGGTCACAGCCTGGGATCCAGTGTACAAATCCAATATTGCATGTCTTGTGCATAACTATTTTAAAGTATTTTATTTTCTGTATTACATATGTATGAGTAGTGTGCATGAGTAGTATAATGTAAAAAGATCTACCTGTGAACAGTGCAACCCAGTGTCACACAAACTGCAATACCAATGTTAAACAGTGGCCACTGTGAAAAAAAATAAATAACATTTTATCCTTAGTGTCAGTTATCCTGTGTTGAGATTGTACTCAATTTGTGTTTCAGTAAGCAGCTTTACAGTAGTGCTAATTTAATTATATGTTCTCTGATACCATGTATTAAGTTGTTTGACCTTTTGTGATGTAGACAAGTTGAAAACTTGTATTTTGTGTTTTTCTACCATAAATGAAAATAAGTATCTTTATTATTGTAGAGCCATTTATGCTTTCATGTGATATATGTCTTTATTTTATTGTTTTATACTTATTTATTTATTTTTGTATTTTTAGGGAAGGGTCTACAGGATTTTTAGGGTCCCTGTACTAGATCAGACTCAGTCATTTGCCTGTTTACAGCCTCTCAATATCTGAGATTACAGGCACATTCCACCACACTCAGTCACAGTTGCCCTTTCAGTGTGCCCTTAGGGCAGGGCCTGCACTGCAGGCCTAGGGATTGTACCCCTGGCCCCTGTGCCTGCTTGCAGTCACTTTAATCCACTGAGCTATTTGGCCAGCCCCTTCTCCTTGGTTTATTATTGTAATTGTTATTATTATTATTGTTATATTATTGTTAATGTACTGAGGATTGATTCCAGAGTCTTTTTATTAAGCTATGTCCCTAGCCTCCTTTTTTTTTTTTAAATTTTATTCTAAATTCTGAGAGTATCATTCAGTTGCCCAGGGTAGGCTTGAATTTGCAGTCTCTTGCCTCAACCTCCCAAGACCTCCCCACTACTGTCATGCCCAACTATTTTTGAAATTCTTGTGGGGAAAAAAAAAAACATTCTTGGGGAATTAAAGCCACAGATTCAAAAGATTTTGAATCTAAAATACTTGTATATGGGAAGCCACTCCCATTTAGAAGCTGGATGACTACCATGTTAATCAGTTTTCTATCACTATAACAAAATAACTGAGATATTTATAAAGAGGTTTTTTTTTTTTTTTTTTTTTTCCCCTGGAACTGGGGATTGAACTCAGGACCTTGCACTTGCCAGGCAGGTGCTTAATGTTGCTGAGTAGTCTATCTCCCTGACCTGAATAAAGGTTAATTTTGGCTCGCAGTTCCTGAGTTTTCAGTTCAACACTTAGGACAGTAATGTAGGATACAAGACAAAGCAAACTGCTTACCTTATGCCCGGGATTCATCAGGGCTCCAATATCTTGTTGGATGTGAGTTAAAGACCTCTCACTGTGCCTGACTCCTACATAAAATTCCACCACCTTCCAGTACTGCCAATTTGGGGATTATACCTTTAACGCATGTACCTTTGGAGAACATTGAAGTTCAAATGACAGCTACTGCCTTACCTCACTTTTTTTGTCATTGCTGCATGAGGGGTTGAATTTGGGTTCTTGGACTATACCACTAATCTGCTGTCACAGCATACCTGCCTAACTCTTTTTTTTTTTTTTTTTTTTGTGGCTAGCTGAGCCTACCCTGGGTGCAGGAGTGTGGTGTGACATGTGGTGCCAGGAACTGAACTGTGATCCCTACTCTTGCCTAGATTTGCCTAGCTGGCCCAGTATCTGCCTTACTGTTAGCATCATTTTTATCAGGTTCTCAATGCATCTTTTCAGAAATGTTTTTATGGATTGGGCTTTGTGGCACATGCCTCTAATCTCAGGATACTTGGGAGGCTAAAGCAGGATGATTTTAAGTGGGAATCCTGCCTTAGTGGAGCTGTCTCAAAATAAATACAGTTCACCAAATAGCTCAGCAGATTAAAGAGCCTGCAAGCAGGCACAGGGGTCAGGGGTTGATCCCCGGGCCTGCCATGCCAGTCCTACTAATGGGGCGTGCTGAAAGGGCAATTGAGACTAGGCGCGATGGCAAGTGCCTATAATTCCATCTCTTGGGAGGCTGTAAACAAAAACCAAACCAAAAAAAAAAAAAAAAAAGTTTAAACTTGAAACAGATTAACCAATGCAGAGTAATATGAGATTCATAGTTTTACAACCAGCTAAAGTTCATAGTTTTCTTTTCCCTCAGTGATACACATGATATTCATTTATTATACATATATATATGTATATATGAAAGGATGAGGAAGGCAGAGACATCTTTACTTTAGATTGAAGGAAGAAAAAAATAACTCTTCCTCAGAGGGAGTATTAGTTTTAGTCACTTTAAAAGAATATTTACAGTATCTTACTTGAGAACAGAGCATGATTGTGCTTCATAGGAAAGACACTGCTCTACAGAAAGTTGTGTGTTCGTATACCTTAGACCAGCAGTTCTCAACCTTTGGGTCGCGACCCCGGTGGGGGTCGAACGACCAAAACACAGGGGTTGCCTAAAGCCATTCCAAATCATAACTGTAGCAAAATTACAGTTTTGAAGTAGCCAACAAAATTATTTTTTGGTTTGGGGTTACTGCAACATGAACTGTATTTCGGGGTCACGGTGTTAGAAAGGTTGAGAACCGCTGTCTTAGATGAAGAGGCTTTGGAAAAGGGTGGGTTAGGATCAGATAGACTGACTTTAGCCACACTGAAAATAAAAATATTCTTTTTTTTTCCCCCTGATAGGCAGCCTTGTTTGCTATCAAGAAACTTTTTGAAGAAAATTATACTCCTCGACCTATCTTTGTAAGTTTTAGAATGTTTTCATGATGACATCTATCTTATATTAGTAACTGTCAGTTTGGGGACCATTGATGTAGATTTTTAGAAACCCTCCACTTTAACTTCTGTTGTTTGCACTTTCCTACTACCTGCTACCACTTATAGGTCAGTAGCAGCCTCACCTCTGAATAGGCAATGAAAAATGAACCTCGAAGTGATAAGTGGGAGGCAGACTATAAATAAAGAAGTCCCCCTAAAACCAGAGACTTAATGGCCCAGTCTTTAAGGGTTCAGGGAGTAATGGCCAAATACCTACAACCCACAATTTAAAAGAAGAAAGGTTTATTTGGTGTGTGATTTCTGAAATTTTAGTCTATGGTTGACTGACTTTAAGGCAGAAACATGGCAGAAGAGCATGGCAGAGCAAAGCTACTTAGTTCCTAGTGTCCTGGAAACAAAGCAGAGGATGATGGGGCTAGAGAGGAGGGGGCGAGAGAGGACAGGGCCAGGGACTAGATATACCCAATGTCATGCCTTCATGACCTACCCAGACACATCCAGAAGTATGTTTTGCTGATCCCCTTATGGCGACTCTCAAGCCAATCAAGTGGACAGTTAAATATAGTTGTCACACCAAGATAACTTGAACCATCTCTGGAAACGTTCCACCCATGGGACTGGGTATGTGAATTCTAGTTCTGTTTAAGGCACTACTTTTGTTTCAGTGACTTCTTCCTCTGTTCCTTTGGTTCCTCCCTTAGTCACTTGGTGTATGTCTATCCTGGCTCTTTTTTTTTTTTTTTTTTCTTTGTGGGACCAGGGTTCGAACTCATGACCTTGCACTTGCCCAGCAGGCACTTGTGCCTCGGAGCTATCTCCCCAGCCCCCTCTATCCTGGCTCTTAACGCAGATTATTAACTTTGAGTTCCATGGTTCTTTCTATAAAAGGATAAACAATATCAGCTTTTTCATTTTATTTTGTCTTTGTCTTTATCTGAGTTTCTATTGTCTTTGTTTACTTTGTTAATTCAGATTTCAGGGACCATTGTTGATAAAAGTGGACGGACTCTTTCTGGACAGACAGGAGAAGCATTTGTCATCAGTGTTTCTCATGGAGACCCACTGTGGTGAGTGATTCTTTTCTTGACTTTTGAGATATTTTTGTTGATGCTGAAAACTATAACCTAGAAGGGGACCGCTTCAACATGTTTCAAGTGTACCACTTTTATGGTGTATTGTCTTCAGGTACTTCCAAGCAGTAATACCTAAAATGGGTCACTTTGAGAGAATGAGCGAACTCATTCCTCCTCGACAACCAATGCTTGCTTGCTTGTCTTGCTTGTAGGTGTCCCTTGTGACTTAGGACTGTCCTTGGTTGTGTAACACTGTAAAGCTCTTATTGTTCAGTGATAATTTAGGGGGTATGCTTTACACATTTTAGAGCAGCACCCGTTCCTGCTTTTCCAGGAAGATTTGAATGGACATTCCCTGAGGGACGGGAGTGGGGAGTACCCCCAAGTGACATTTCCCATCCTATGCCCAAATCTCAGTGAACAAAAATATCCACCAAAAAAGTCGAAGATTGTAAATATTAGTAAGAGAATATTGTGTACTGATTTGTGATGCTCACAAGTTATACATGTTAACAAAGAACAGTGGGACACAACCCTGTATTATTCACTTATTGAAACCCTACTGTGTGCCTTGGAATATTGGCCAATGTGATTCATAGTTAGGTCTCAGATTCATTTTGAATGAATTTTTGTGAATGATGTAAGCTGTGTGTATAGTTTAATTTTTTAATGTGTGAATGTCCAGATGTGGATGTTCAGTTGCCCTGTCATCATTTGTTGAAAGAACTGAGATTTTCTTATTGTGTTGCCTTTGTTCCTGTATCAGTTTACTATATTTATGTAGATTTAATTTTGTATTTTATTTTGCTGCCCTGATTTGTCTTTCATTCACTGATCTATTTGTCTCATCTTTCATCATGTTCATTCTATCTTGATTATTTCAGCTTTTCAGTAATTTTTGAGGTGTTGTAAATGGCTTTATGGTTTTAATTCCAAATTTTAAATTGTTTATTGCTGGTATATAAATGAATAATTGGATTTTTGTATTTTTACTTTCATTTTGTAGCATTCCTGTATTTGGAGAAGTTTTTAATTTGGGAACAGTTACATAGTTATATGTATTATATTTATATAGGCATAAATATAATATTTATAAATAGTTGTAGGCTCTATATAATTGTGAAGATAGGTATCTTTCTTCTTTTCTAATGCCTGTATGTCTTTTAATTTTTACTTACAAGTTTATATTATTGTTCTTTGTATCATCTTGCATCTATTGGATTGATTTTTTTTTTTTTTTTTGTGAAACTTTGCTATTTTTAAGATATCTTTTTGGGGGCGGGGTGCTAACCACAACCCTGTCTTCTAAATCTGATATTCTGATACTGCTTTCCTTTAGTTGCTTTTAGTTTTAATGGAATTTTTAATTTCCTCAATACCTGTTTGAATCTCTTTCATGGATTCCATTTCTTTTCTGTGTTGGGCTTTTATGGTTCCATCATTTTCCTGAGCTCTGCTTTTTCTAAATCTTATCTATTCTAGGTTCATTGAATAAGTCTTTTATTGTAATCATTTCTCTTTTTAATTGGGAGATTGTTTTCTCTGTCACCTATTTCATGAGTATGCTGTTGACTTTGACTCCAGATCATCACAGTGTTGCCATACAAGAGAAAATAACTCATTACAACAGTATGACATCCTGGCTAAAGTAATACAGTTAGCAAGAACAGCAGCATCAGTCATAGCCTAAGCACTGACAAATTGTGATAACTATTTTTCTTTTTTTTTCTTTGTATTTTAGGGAAAGGTCTTGAAGGTGTTTAGGGTCTCACTACTAGATCATACTTGTAGTGATCCTCCTGTTTACAGCCTCCCAAGAACTGAGATTACAGGCACAGCATGCCACTATGCCCAGTCTCAGTGTGCCCTGGGGCAGGACCCACACAGCAGGCCTTGGTGTGATAACTGTTCATTTGGTTGCTTTAACCACAGGAGCAAGATTGAAGGTTACATAACCAGATCCAACATGAACCAGAAAGTTGTATGCAAATAGTTTACCCCTAGTAATTTTTATTATCTGGTAGGGCAGTTTAAGAGGGGTAGGGGACAAAACAGGGACATAAGTAAAGAGAAATATAGTCGAAGCAAGGCTGGATGACAAAAGAAGACCACCCAACTTTGGGAAACTGGAAGGAAGGAAAAGGAGAAGAAAGCAAAAGATTATTGACATGAAGCAAAGACTAGAGACAGTGTTCATTCATATGACAATATAATAAAACCAAGAGAGATGTCAAGAGAGAAAAAAGAGAAACAGGACAGGACAAAAATAAAGGTGAAAACCTAAACAGCCTGAACCAAAGAAACCCCAAAACAACCAGACAGAAAAGGCAAAGGAAAACAAAGAAAGAAAAAAATGATAAAATTCTTCTGGTGTACATAGTGTTCAAGTCAGAGCCCAAAACTGTTGGGTCACCCTGTTAAGTCTGCAGTAAGATTAGTATTGTATATGTGGCTGTCTTGGCTTCTGTATATGAGGCCTGGAGCAGGTCTTCACCCAGCAGCTCTCTATGTCCCTGCCCACATCTCCTTACCCTGATTGTCCCTACGTTGCTCTCCCAGATGTTGTGATGCCCTCAGGCAGGGACAATCTGATGATACACCAGTCCTGTGTACAGCTGGCTCCTCAAGGTCCTTTAATGGGCTCCTTTGTTTCATCTCCACTGACACATCCCTGTGTCATGCCACTTCTTGCAGTGCTAAGCGGGGAAGGGTATGCTGTTGTGCTGTGGAGACAGCCCAAGGATGCAGTCTTCCTTCAGTCTCCTTTTGAGAAGGTAGGGAGCTGACCTCCCAAGGCTGTTTTTCTCTCAAGCCACTGGTCATAGGATAGGAAAGGCTGTGCCCTGGCTCTGCTTTGGTCCCTAACTTGTTGCCGTTATGGGTTTCAGTTAGCCACTAGGGTACAAAACAAAAGGGAAAAACAAGAGAAGCTGGTGGCTTGTCGGAGAGCAGGCAGTTTCCTGGTTACTCTCCTCTATGTGTGCCAGTGAAATTTGCTGCCAGGCTGCAGCATCATCTCTACAAAAAAGCAAGAGAGGCTAGGGGTCTCATATCTCAAATACATCCATTATGGCTTGAGTTAGCTCTACTTGTACAGTTCATCAGTTTCTTTGAGACTTTGCTTTATGGTGATTCTTGCTTGGCATGCAGGCAGCAGTGCCACTGGCAGTCCTGCAGGCTAGTTCACTGATTTATTAAGTTGTATCTCTGGTTTGACCTATAGGTCTCTTATTTCAGATTGATTTTGGCATCAGGATGTATGTCCTTCCTTTATTTCAATTACCTGTATTTTTAATTGATTTTCTCTGAGTAGCTCCAATGTGGCTGCTCCTCTGTTCAGCTATTTTGAATTCCTTGGATGTTTGTTCAGTATTTCAGATCTATAATTTCAGATTTATAGAAAAGATAATATAGAAAATTCCAGGATAGCCTTCATTTAGTTTTCTCAACACCCTACTTAACCAAGGTACTTTTGTCAAAATTAAGTGTTAGTATTAACTAAACTCTAATGGTTATCTTTGTTACTTCTCTCATAGCTGATGAGCGAAAATACTCAATACCCAAAGTTAAAGGATGAATGAGTATAGCTCACGGTTCATAGAGGTTTCAGTTCATAGATGGCTAGCTCCAAGGCGGGGTGGCATCACAGAGGGATGTTGTAGAGGAGAAACAGTTCAGGGTAGGCAGAAGACATCAAGATGTGAAGTAGTGAGCAAATGGCAGTAGCAGCAGCTTCTCCTTTTTATTCTTCCAGGCTACTCACCCTTTGGGTGCTACCACCCATACCCAGGTAGACCTTCCCATTTTTCACATGCAGAATTATGCCAAATTAATCAGTGGACTAATTTTTTTTTCCCAGTGGACTAATTTAGTAATCACATGTCCTTAACTCCAGCATGAATACTGTCATCACATGCTAAATCCTGTCATCATGCATCCTAGATCTAGCCACTTCTATAAACACCTGCCTCTGAAGCTTTAAAGGAATATCTAGACATAAGCCATACCATTGAATTTTATTTTTTTTTTATTATTATTATTTTTTTTTTGTGGGACCAGGGTTCGAACTCACGACCTTGCACTTGCCCAGCAGGCACTTGTGCCTCGGAGCTATCTCCCTAGCCCCCAATACCATTGAAATTTTGAGAATTTTTCCACTAATAATCTAGGATGCACATTGTGTATAATGAGGGGGAAAAGCACAATATGAAGACAAAAGATTACATGGTCCAGGGGCTTCATGGTTGGTTGCTGAGTTGCAGAAGACCTCAGGGGCCCAAGTTCTAGGGTAGCAGGAAATAGGCTTATGAACCTTGGACTATATCCTGTTTTTCTGGACACCCAGGATAGGTTCCTATTACAGTTTCATGTTCCTCCTACCTTAAGGTTTTCCTTTTCTTTTATATTGTTTCAGATTGGACTTTTTTTTTGTTAGTAGCAGTAGTTTACTATCATTTGTACCTCAATATAATCTCTGAACATACTTACAGTTATATCCATAGGCAAGTCCATTAGCGGTAACATTTTATCTGAAGTTGGAAGCATGGGCAAACATACTTGGTGCCCTCAGTGAGACCTCAGTGAGATGGCTTTGATAAAGTGCTTTGAAACAGGCAATTTATTATTGGCTTGGTTTTAAGTGTATATTTACATATATCCCTTATGCATAAGTGTTTTGGGTTAAAGATGATCCTTCTAATACTTTTTTTTTTTTTCCAGCATTGGATTAAATTGTGCTCTGGGAGCAACTGAAATGAGACCTTTCATTGAAACAATTGGAAAATGTACCACTGCCTATGTCCTTTGTTATCCCAATGCAGGTGTGTGTTACAAGGTTACATGCCATGGAAACAGGCATGTAAATGGGGTTACAGATCTTGATTAGAAGAGTTCGTTTTTGGAACCAGTGAGATAGTCCAGCAGTCTAAAGTGCCTGGTTAGGCAAGCTTAGGCAAGTGCATAGGGACTGTGGTTCCATCCGCAGCACGTGCTGTGCTAGCCCTGCTGTAGAGCAGGCTAGTTGGCCTCAAAAAAAAATTTCACTTTGTAGAGTTTGGTATATACTTGATATTCAAGAGAAATTTACAAAAAAAGCAGTTTGAAGAGTATTTTGGTCTAGAACAGTATTTCTCTTTGTACCTGAAGGAAGTTTGACTCCACCTGATGCTTCAGAATAAGATACCTACAGAAATTGAGCTTAACTGTATAATTGACTGGAGCCTTATTTTTGATAACAATGCTTACCCTGTGGATAGAGTCAGAGAGATAACCCAAGAGGAGAGTGATATATTTTATAGTTCATTATCAGACAAGTGGCAGAAGAATTTTCTGTATTAATATTTTTTCCTCTTTATGAGCTATGACTTCTAATTTACTATGTAAAAATTTTTAGGTAATTCTCAAATATCCAGTTAAATACTGGTAATCTGTTCTAGGTTAACCAGATTTTTTTTCTCTCTCTCTTTTGAGAAAGGATCTTACTAAGTAGTTGGGTTGACCTTGAACTCACTAGGTAGCCAATCTGGTCTTTTTTTTTTTTTTCTTTGGTCTTTTGAGACAGGGTCTTGCTATGTAGTTCAAGTTGGCCTTGAGGTCACTTTTGGAGCTCAGGCTGGTCTCAAACTCTTACTGATCCTCCTACCTCAGCCTCCCAAGTGCTAGGATTACAGGGGTGCACCACCACGCCTGACTACCAAGCTGGTCTTAAATTTGTGGCAGTCCTCCTACCTCCATCATCTGAGTGCTGAGATTATAGGTGTGCGCCACCAACCACTATTTTCAAGCCTTCTTTCTCCAAATACATGCATTTAGAAATGCACAATGAATTTTATTTCTCGCCAGGAGTAAGATAACCAGAAGGTGATAGTAAATAAAAGAGGAAACTAGACAGAGGCTAGAAAATCTTAGGAACAT
Organism: Myocastor coypus; assembly: GCA_004027025.1. Taxonomy (NCBI): domain Eukaryota; kingdom Metazoa; phylum Chordata; class Mammalia; order Rodentia; family Myocastoridae; genus Myocastor; species Myocastor coypus. The sequence goes on from PVJA010032899.1 coordinate 15,375, forward strand.
TTATTTGGAGAGAGACTGCTTGTTTTTGTTTTTAATTGCATGTTTGGTGCTCTTTATTGCAAAGACTAGGAAGTAGTCTCCTGCCTCATCCCTAAGCAGCTTGGTAACAAGAATTTCTGTGGAGGTGGAGTGGAGCAATGGGCTATATCACATCAGCTGTGTGGCAGATAGAAAAGACATGATGTTTATTTTCTTCTGTGTTATTTTTTTTTTAAGAATTTTTAAAGCCTGGCATGGTGGCGCACGCCTGTAATCCCAGCACTCGGGAGGCTGAGGCAGGAGGATCAATGCAAGTTCGAGACCAGCCTGGGCTACAAAAGTGAGCTCAAGGCCAGCCTGAACTGCAGTGAGACCCTGTATCAAAAAGACAAAAAAAAAAAAAAAAAAAAAAAAATTATTATTATTTTTTTTCTTGTTTCAGAACTTTTGTTTGTTTATTTATTTATTTTTATGGCCTGCTCAGCCTGCCCTGAGAGCAGGGCTGGCGCAGCATGTGCTGCTGGGGTTCGAACCGCGGTCCCTGCAGCCACCCAAGCTTTCCTAAGCAGGCGCTTTAGACCCCAGAGCCATCCTGCCAGGACCCTTCTGTGTTATTTTTTGAGGAGCATGTGTCATCTAAATTACAGTAATTTATAACTTGTTTTATAAATTATCAATATTGATTTTAAAACTTTTAACCTAAGGCCTTTAAAAGTGTGACCTGCATGTATACATTCACATATTAAGGTAGTTTTGAATGATGATTGACATGTCTTTCCTCAGGTCTTCCCAACACTTTTGGTGACTATGACGAAACACCTTCCATGATGGCCATGCACCTAAAGGTCAGGGTGCCTCTTTTATTTCTTTTGCCAAGACAGAATTTTATAAGCAGACTTTTCCCCCAGTTAAGTCCTAGCATATAAATAATATAAGCTTGACTGCTCTGAATTTAAGTTGTAGAGGGATAAGGAAGAGCTAGCTATTAACTGTCAGCCTTATTATTGTCCATTGCACTGGTAGCATTGAAACATTTCCACTGAAGTCAAAATGGCTCTCTGAGATGTTGCTTATTGTGCAGCCCTCCTAGGTAATGACTTCCCCTACTTCTTTCCCCTCTGTGCCCCATGATCTGCTGGGTAGAATAGATCTCCCCTGGCCCATGTTGTCACTCCAGCAGCGTCCTTTCTCCGTATACACTTGCCTGCTTTGAATCATGAGACTCTGCTTACCACTACTAGTTTTTAGAGTGTCCATCTCAACCTCTGGGGCTCTTGCTCCTCATCCTTTGAAATTTTTGCTCCTTGATCACTGATATTCTCCCCTAAACTATTTATAACTTAATTCTTATGATTCCAGTAGCTTATGGAGATGTTTTTTCCAGGGTTCTTGATTCAGGTCATTGACTTCCTATCTCAGTTCCTGCGTTCTTCACCCACTAGCCTCTATTTAAATTCCAGACCCTTACGGTCCAATGGGGAGCCACCATGTGTGCTCATTGGAGCTCTTGATATATACCTAGTGTGATAGAGGAACTGATTTCTTTTTATTTAAAAAGTTTAAAATTGAGGGGCCCGGCAGGATGGCTCAGTGGTCTGGAGCACCTGCTTGGGAAAGCTTGGACGGCTACAGGGGCCATGGTTCGATCCCAGGTGCCACATGCTGCACCAGCCCTGCCCTCAGGGCAGGCTGAGCCTGCCATAAAAATAAATAAATAAACCAACAAAAGTTCTGAAACAAGAAAAAAAAAAAGTTTAAAATTAAAAACTGATAATCATTTCAAGTGTCATATGAAAATATGTAGCTCATAGTCATTCATCTCAGCATATGGGTAAAAAAGCATTAATATCTTCAGACAGGCAAATGAGTCTCTTATTCCATTTTAAGTGGCATAAAATATTTTATAGTATCTGTTTTGTCCTTGTATCTAGAGCTTGTGAAATTTATATGGCTAGAGTTAAATATATTTAGTTTTCTTTCTTCCTACCTACCTGTCTATCTACCTGACAGCATCTCACTATGTAGTCCAGGCTGGCATCAGACTTGTGCTCAGCCTCCTTAATGCTGCGGTTGTGGGCATGTACTAACACATCTGGCTTGTTTGGTTTCCTTGTTAGTATAATCTTAGTTATTCCAGAAATATGGAAAGTAAAGGATTTTATGTTCAGTTGATTTTGGTGAGTTTAGAATTCAGGTGAACTTGCTGATACTTTTCCTAATGCAGAACTTTGCTATGGATGGCTTGGTCAATATAGTTGGTGGATGCTGTGGTACGACACCAGATCATATCAGGTAATACCTCTCAATGTTTTACCATTGGTTATATTTTGAATTATATTTGCCCAAAATATGTTTATTGAAGTTCAAACTGCCAGTAGCTCAGATTGTGAATGTATTTGGAGATCAGGCCTTTAAAGAGCCAGCTAAAGTAAGTATCAGTGAGTCCAATATAATCCAGTATGACTGCTGTTCTTCTAAGAGGAGGCCACAGATGCACACACAGAAGGAAGACCATGTGAAGACCTGAGGAGACAGCTGTCTTTAGCCTTGGGGAGAGGTATTAGAAGAAACTAACCCTACCAATGCATTCGTCCCAGATTTTTGTCCTCCAAATCATGAGAAAGTAAATTTCTATTGTTTAAGCTACTGGTTCTATGGTACATTGTTATTGCAGTGCAGCAAAATAGTATACCTTCTTATTATGAAAAATTCTAAAAATAGCAGAGGTATAGTAAAACAAATATCCATGTGCCTGTCACATAGTTGCCATAATTTTCCAGGTTTTGCTATTCTTATTTTATCTATCTCCCCAATTGTCCCTGGAAATATTGTGAAGCAAACCCCAAACATCATAATATTCTACCCTTAAAAAACATTTGAATGTTCAGAGAGCCAGCTGACATTTCTGGTGAACAGTTCCTACTGCCATTAGTATTATTTCATGGAAGGAAAAGGTAGTAAGATGAATCAGGAGGCATCTTCCTCTGGCCTGGTGTACAGTGATTGCTTAATTTGTGCTTTCAGATGAATGTATAAAGGCAAGGAGTGAAATGAAAGCAAGGCCAGGAGTGTGTTTAAGTTTTTACAGTTTTGTGACTTATAGGAAGCTTGAAATTCAGTGAAACACAACATAGCTTAGGACTTTTTGTGTTTGTCTTTTCCATAAAGTGACTGATGATCATATTTTGAACTAGTCATCTCAGTATTCCATTTTCATGCATATAATATGCTTGCTTTACTGAGTTGCTTAATAGCTCTCTGCTTTTGTTAACTTCTATAATAGACTGTGTGCATATTCATAACTAGGGATTGAACTCAGAACCTCATGAAGGCCAAGCATATGTCCTGACATTGAGTTAACAACTCCAGCCCCAATTTGTTTATGTAGTATTTTTTTTAGGGAAGGGTCTACAGGGTGTTGAAGGTTTTACTACTAGGTGGGACTTTACTGATCTGTGAGTTTATAGCCTCCTAAGAGCTGGGATTACAGGCTTGTGCTTGATTACTCTCGGCGTGGCGGGGGGCACCGCGGGGGGAGGTGGAACACGGGGGCGGGGGCAGGGCCACAGGCCCAGGGATTCAACATCTGGGCCCTGCAAATCCCTTGAGCTATTTGGCTGACCCTCCAGCCCCAATTTTTAAAAACATCTTTTATATCATATCTGAAATCCAGCAATATACGGATATGGCTTATCTTTGATCAGAGACTTACCTCTTTGATTTTTTAGGTCATTTCCTCTTAAAAAGAGAGGTTTTAAATATCTCTCTGTATTTATATTTGTATATTTATGTCTGCTTGTCTATTTGATCCTTTCCCTTAGACCTGTACCTCCTAATTTAGAAGACAGTAGAGAAACAGTTTTTACTGGAATTCACTGGAAAAACCAAATTTTTCCTGGTTGATCAAATTCATGATTTATTAGAGCTAAAAGAGTACAAATGACTGAAACAGTTTTATTTTGAAGTGTTGGTACTCTTAAGATGTGTACCCTTTCTACTGTGTGTTTCCTATAATAAAAACTGGTTCAGAGGTCCTGATTACTCTCTATTACTGGTTCATTTGCTCCTGGCTGCTTCTCCTCCTCAGAACCAAAGCCTCTTTTTTGTTAAGCTAAGCAGGAAGCATGCTATTTACATACATTTTCTATACGTGGATTTGAAAAAGTAAGACATCTGTGAGGTGAAAGGAAGGAGGTTTGTAATTAGTGTTTGGGCAGACCATCATGTAGCTGCAGCTTCAAGGGCAGAAATAGCCAGCACAAAGCCAAATGGGGCAGGCACATAAAATTTAAAGTTCATAGATTAATTTCCTGCATGCTAAGAAAAATAAAAGGCATAATTGCTACATTTGGAAGTAGGCATGTAATTATGTGCACAGTTTTATTAGTATTGACGTAATTTCATAGCTGCAAAATTAGCTTAATTATATTTATTTTATTCTGTGTTAATGAATAGTATTTTCTCTTCTCAGGGAAATTGCTGAAGCTGTCAAAAATTGTAAGCCTAGGGTTCCACCTACCAATCTTTTTGAAGGACATATGTTACTGTCTGGTAAGTCATGAAGATGTGACTGTGCTTTCAGAAACTTTCTTCTACCTGTAGAAGGTATCACTACCTATTCTAGATGGTAGTGATAGTTTGTGCCAAACAACTGATTAGATCTAAGAGGAGTATATATTTTCTTGGCACTTAAATGAATTCTAGGGAAGAACTCTTTCTCTAGGTGTAGGTTTGGGAAGACATCAGTTTCTGGGTAAAATAAATGAAGGCCCCAGGTGATCTGTCCAGATTACCATGTGAGCTTCGTGGTCTTGTGTCTGTTGTGCACTGTTTTGAAAAACATACCCTTGACCACAGCCTGAAAAGTTTATTGTTTTGATAATAGTTGTTGAAAATTTGAAACTGCCAAAGCTTGTTGTTGAGTAAGAGCAGTAATATATTCCTGGAAAGTTTTGTGTACATCCAAAACATTATTATTATAATCTTATATGTGTTGTAGGTTTGATACTTCACAAAGAAATGTATATTAATTTTTGTTTGGTTCTCAACAGTTCTGTTAAGGTAGAAAGCCTCTTGATTTTGGTATTTTGATATTCAAAGAAGTCAATAGTAAAATCAGTCCTCCTGATTTCTGTTAGAAAAATAACTTTAAATTTTCATGTTTTACCTGATGTTAATGAAATAGTAGATGGCAAGATTAAGCCAAAAATATTTTTATAGAGGAGCTGCATATAACATGTAGGAAATTGTATTCTCTTGCACTTATAGTTAATATCTCTGTAAATTGAAATGTTTTATATCATATGTTATCCTAAGGAAAGCAAAGTAAAATACAAGTAACGGCAAGAGTAATACCAACTTTTCTCAGCCAGAGCATATTCATAGAATTAGCCATACTCGAGTCAGTAATCATACCTCTTTATGGTAATGTTTTCTTTTTCTGCCCCAGAAGGCAACACATGAGATTAGAACAGTGGTGTTTATTTGTGATACAGTAGCTTGGCCAGAGAAAGATGTGGCAGGAAAGTTGACCATATCCTTGGAACTTGCAGTTTTGTGTTGCTTGAGCCACATACTTGTAACAAAGATATGTGACCTTTGTTGGAATCTGAACAAGATAACCATTTACATATGATTTTTTTCTTTCTAGAGTTTAAATGTAAGAATCCTTTTTCTTGAATTTTAATTTTATGCTTTAAATTTCTTTAAGTTACCTTCAATTAGATATTAACAGTGACATCAAACACTTGCTTTGAACTTGTAATTTTTTTTATAAAATTGCAGAATTGAGAGATGTTATACTGTTAGATATTTGATGTTCATAATAGAATTGAACTGTGTGCAATGCTGTCAGGGAGATCACATAAAACTCTTTAGAATTTAAATGTTGGTATCTTTGTTGCCTGTCCTTTGAATCTCTACTCAGTCTGAGAGTCAGGGATATGCTGATGCTAGCTTGGGATCATCACCAGTTGAAACTCTGGAAAATGATTGTCTTTTTTTTTTTTTATGCTTATCTTTTGAATGGTTGAGCAGATGTTGTGGAATGGCTTTATGCATTGTTAATATAGCTTATTTTCTTTCTTTTTTTTTTAAAATATAGCTTATTTTCATTTAGTTCCTCATCTGCTTTTTCAGCCAAGGCTTTGGCAAAGGACACAGAAGCCATATTCTTTCATTTTGACATTTACCATTGCCCAGTATTAACTTCGTGCCTATGAGCATGTACTAACTCAGTGCTGGGACACATGTTTGGCCTTCATGAGGTACTAAGTTCAATCCCTAGTTATGAATATGCAGATAGTCTATTGTAGAAGCTAACAAAAGCTGAGAGCTAGTAAGCATCTCAGTAAAGCATGCATATTTTCTGCATCAAAATGGAACAATGAGATGACTAGTTCAAAATAGGATCATCACTCACTTTATGGAAAAGACAAACATAAACACATTGTTACTTATACAATAATAATGTAAGGTAAAAATGCTCCTGTGTTTGTTTTATAAGCTATGTATGTGGGCAGTTGCCTTAGGATGCCTCATCAGGTAAGCAGTTTGATCTCAACTGTTTATCTCCAGACCCTACCTATGAAATAATCCAGTAAGATTGCCTTCTCTTAATAGTTTAAAAATAACAAGCAGAACAACAGCAGTTCAAACCCTTTTCTATATCTACGCTGTTTATTTGTACTTACAGTTAATTTGTCCATATGTATTATATGACATTTGCCCCTGTTCTAGGAGATGGAATGAAGTTGTACATATACTGTTGCTGGAGTTAAGGCAGTTTGCTCCATCAACTTCAGGCTGATTTCTGAGACATAGAACAGTCTTGATTTTTCAACTTTCTTTATGGCTTTTGGCCCTTACATTTGATTACATAGGGATATGATGCTAACTTTTTTCTCAGAGATGGCATAGTTTATCTAGTTATGGATATTTGCATTATAAAACCCAAAATTATTTCTTCTTTTGAGAGTTCTGGCTGGAAATATAGCCACAACATATAACCTTTATTGCATTTGAATTTCTCTAAAGCGGATTGTAGGCCTTTTTCCACATTGGATCTCCTGTCTGTCTGCTTGGATGGGCTTTGGTACACCAACTTCTTTCTTAAACATCTGTATCTGTGAGTCTTGTGTCATAGATATGTGCTTTTAGGAATTTTAAAAAATGCTTCTCCTTTTAAGGTCTAGAGCCCTTCAGGATTGGGCCATATACCAACTTTGTTAACATTGGAGAGCGCTGTAACGTGGCAGGATCCAGGAAGTTTGCTAAACTCATCATGGCAGGAAACTATGAAGTAAGCATCCTCGTGAAACTCCAGAAGCATCTGCTATGTCTGGCTAGATAGCATGTCAGTGGATAGTAGTTTGCCCGTTGTAGTGCTGTTTGATGGTAATGGGTATTTGAATCAGGTGAATTGTGGGAAGATTAGACTAATATACATGAAACTACTGTTGTCAGCATTTATTGAAAAGTATCACAGTGGGAAATAAAGTGGTGTGAGGTGGGTAGGCTTCAGTTTCTACCCATTTCTATTGACTGGTAAGTGAATGTTCTTCATTTCGACCTCTTATGAATCCTTGTAGGAAGAGAGAAAAACTAAGAAAATTTTTACCTAATTCCTCCTGACCACATCAAATACCAATTGATAAAGGATTGAGCTTACTAACTATAGATTGAAACAAATAAAAATAGACCATTACTTTGGAAACTTTTTGAGTAACTTTAGCCATAACCACTCCATGGATGACCAAATTTAATCAGTACCAAGCTACTCTGTTACTGGCCTCCCTAGTCAGAAGTTCTGCAAAGTATAGAGTAAGGTCCACAGTCTGAAGGCATCATCTGTCTTCCTCACCGAGGCCTGGTGCTTTTCCACCTGATGCATCCTCTATACACCCCGCAGGCTTGCTTCCTCTTCTGTACCTGGCTCATGTTAGCTCCTTTTGGAAGTGCTGATGAGCCCGTCCAGTTATGCAGTGTTCTGCAATTGACAGTGCTTTTCCTTATGTTTGATTCTGCTACCCATTCTGTGCTGTCCTTTTTTATCACTCTGATTTAATGAATTTGACACTGAGAGTATAAGCTACTTTAGGAAGAAGTAAACTGGTAGAAGTAATAGTATGTGTTATTTAATAAGATTTCTTTTTTGTGCTAGTCACTATGGTAGTGCCAGGTAGTTTTTATAGCTGTGTCATATACTCTACATATAAACCCTTTAAGAATGGGGACTGAGAATTGTCCCTCTTTTGCCGGGCGTGGTGGCACACACCTGTAATCCCAGCACTCGGGAGGCTGAGGCAGGAGGATCGGTGTGAGTTCGAGACCAGCCTGGGCTACAAAAGTGAGCTCAAGGCCAGCCTGAACTGCATAGTGAGACCCTATCT
>PVJA010032900.1:0-23740 GCA_004027025.1 Myocastor coypus
GTTTATAGCAGCCCAATTTGTAATAGCCAAATCTTGGAAACAACCAAAATGCCCATCATTTGAAGAATGGTTTAAAAAAATGTGGTATTTTTATACAATGGAATACTACTCATCCATAAAGAATGATAAGTTTGAAGACTTCATATATAAATGGATGTATATTGAACATATACTCATTAGTGAAATAAACCAGACCTATCTGTGTAAATATCGTATAGTCTCCCTAATATAAGAACTTTAAAGAAGAAAATAAGAACTTAAGGGCATAACACAGCTGAACGTGTTATGGATTAAACAATGAAGTGAATGGAAGCAGATAAAGGAGAAAACATATCAATAGCAAAATCATGCACTTATGTACACAGGATGAATCAAATATTGGTCTCAAGAACCTTCAAAAGGTTCATCATATTATAGCACAATGTAACACTAAAATTATGCTTGGAATGCATGTCACTCTTGTCTTTTTGATGTGTACTGCTCCTCATGTAAACTCAGTTACTGTCATTCTCTCAAGAGTAGTACTTGAAAATAAGAGACTGGGCCAAATATCATAGTCTTAACAGGCTACAATTTTGTATTTCCTTGAATTTCCAAATATCTGTGTAAAAATTGTGTAACTGCTTATATCACATTGTATGGAAAGTTATTAGAATATCAATGATGGTCAGAAAATATCATTTACAAGCTAAGTCAAAGATATTTGATACTCAGAAAGCCAGTGATGATAAGCTCAAGTACCTATGTTATAGAGTAATAGTATCACAAAGCTTTTCTGCTGGAGGGTTAAGAATGTAAGTTAGCAGACCAAAAATTGAAGAAAAAGAAGGGCTATAAGGAAAGCCAATATTTTGGCCCTAGCCCTTCAAGGTCAATAAGGACCCAAGATATAAGAGAACCTGTGCTGTAATATCCTATAACTCAGAGGTGTCCCAAATTTTCTGGTCAAGGAGATTATGGGACCTCAGAGGAAAGGGATGAATGAACTATAGTGCATCTAAGGAGAGTCACCCAGAGAAAAACATTCTCTCAGGCTTTCACAGAAAGCAAAATGGCCAAGCAATGGTCGTGACTCGTCCCGAAGGCTGACACTAACAACAGTTCTACAAAGTACTGTCTATGGTCCCAAACTTAATCCTGAGGGGATTTGACCCTGGAAGATATTTAAAAAATGCATGTTTTGTTATACAGGTCTTGCTTTGACTTGCCCTTGACCACCCAGCAAGAAAAAAAAAAAAATGCTTAATTACAATGCATGAAACGCAGAGCTAGATTGGTGAGATGAGCTTTAGGAGGCTTAGATTCAATAGCCTCCAACATTACAAGCTTCACTGGTGGCCCACTGCAATTGCAGAACGTTTGACTGTGTATGTATCTGCTTCCTCTTAGTCCAAAGAGAAGTATATTCTTTTCCTTTTTTTTTTTTTCTAAGCAACATCAATAGGGAGGTGGGTCATACCTACACACTGTACTCTGTAGAACGATTATGAGGACAATATGCAATATGTCGGGCCCGGTGGGATGGCTCAGTGGTCTAAAGTGCCTGCTTGGGGAAGCTTGGGTGGCTTCAGGGACCGTGGTTCGATCCCTGGTACCACATGCTGCACCAGCCCTGCCCTCAGGGTGGGCTGAGCTGGCCATAAAAATGAGTGAATAAACAAAGTTTCTGAAACAAGAAAAAAAATAATAAATAAAATTAAAAACTCTAAAAATAAATAAATAAATAAATAACAAAAATAAAAAAATATTCAATATGTCAACTTTCAAAAAAAAGAAAGGGGAAAAGAAAAGAAAAGTAATGTTGATTTAAAAGTGTTAATGTTTAATTGTTTGATCAATCTTATATACCTATATGTATTAATTTAAACTGATCTGATGATGAAAATGTGATATAACCATTGTTAAATTTAAACAATAAAAATATTAAATTAAAAATAAAATAAAATAATAAAATAAAAAGACATCATATTACAATGAGAAACACATACCCTTGTTTATAGCATAATTCATAATAACTCAATCTTGGAAGTGCCCTATATGTCTACCAACAGATGAATGAGAAAAATGTGGTATTTATATGTAATAAAGTACTATTCCGCCATAAAGAGAAATATATCTGAGTCATCTGGAGGAAAATGGACGTACCTTGAGACTATAATATCAAATGAAATTAGACACAGAAGTTGATTTTTTTTTTTAAACAGGATCTTGCTATAGTTCAGGCCATCCTTAAACTTATTATATAGTACAGGATGGTCTCCAAATTATAGCAATCTTTTTGTCTCAGCCTCCTGAGTGCTGGAATTATAGGTGTACACTTCCATGCCTGGCAAATTACTACATAGTTTAAATATTGGCTAGCTTAAATATTGAATAGTTTCGCTTTTAAAAGAAATACAAATAAAGAGGAAAATAAAAGACAAACAACAGGAAACAGGAAGGTAGATATTTTGCAAATGGGAAAGGAGCCAAAAAAAAAAGGAGGAAAGGGAGGGGAAGGAGATTTTTTTTAAAGTTAAAATGGACTAGATTAGATGCCTATAGTCTCAGCACTTGGGAAGCTAAGGCAGAAGGATCATCACAAGTCCAAGACCAGCCTGGGCTACAAAGTGAGCTCAAGGTCAGCCTGAACTGCATGGACACAAATAAATGAATGAATGAATGAATGAATGATGACTACATACATATGTAAACTCTTATTGTTATATTCATACTGATCTTCTGTTTATAAGGAGTGGGAATCAGAAGCCTACTATTTATACAATAGATAACAGCTTTAATTAATTAAATATCAAACATCTTACTTGCTTCAGCTTTCACTTTGTCCATTTCAGCAAGCAATGCCACTTCACGATCCATTAAACTGGAAAAAGATGACAAAGGAAAAATGTTTAATAGAAACTCAAACACAAAAATAGCTCATTATTGTGGTTGGGGAGATAGCTCAGCAGTCAAAGTGCCTGCCAGCAAGCACAAGGACCCAGGTTTGATCCCCAGCACCTTGCCAGCCCCAGAACCCTGGGTACACTGTGCTGCCACTGAAACCTGGCATGGCGATGCATGCTTATAATCCCAGAAATGGGAAAACTGATATGGGAGGAGCACTATGAGTCCTAGCTGCATAGCAAGATCTTGTACCAAATAAATAAACAAACAAAAAGATTTTTTTAAAAAAAATTTTAAGGGCTAGCCAGATAGCTCAGCAGACTAAAGGCACAGCGATCAGTGTTTGATCCCCAGGGTACCTCGCTGGCTCAACTCTGGGGCACACTGACACAGCGACTAAGACTGGGCATGGTGGAGCCTCTGTAATCCCAGTGCTTGGGAAGCTGAAAACTGGAGGATCACTAAGAGTCCAATCTGTGTAGTGAGACCCTATAGACCCTGTGCTAAATAAAAAAAAAAAAAAAATTTAATAGCAATTATTAAGTTTGAAAGAAGACTGTTGTAGCCGGGCGTGGTGGCGCACGCCTGTAATCCCAGCACTCGGGAGGCTGAGGCAGGAGGATTGATGCAAGTTCGAGACCAGCCTGGGCTACAAAAGTGAGCTCAGGACCAGCCTCAACTGCCTAGTGAGACCCTGTCTTAAAAAGACAAAAAAAAAAAAAAAAAGAAGACTGTTGAGTATATTTACTAAAAACATACTATTGGGCCAAGCATGGTGGCGCATGCCTGTAATCCCAGCACTCAGGAGGCTGAGGCAGGAAGATCGGTGCAAGTTTGAGATCAGTTTGGGCTACAAAAGTGAGTTCACAGCCAGCCTGAATGAGACCCTGTCTCAAAAAAGACAAAAAAAAATTATAAAGTAATACTACAGATCATATGAAAATTCTGTTTGTGTTCAACATAGACTATGTTAGGGATTAAAAAAAAAATACATAATTCCTCTGTGTTGCTAAAAACCAGTTGCTAGGCAGCAGCAGGCTATAAAATATTTTCTAGTTGTGCTAAAGCAAATCCTCATGAAAATTATTTCCACGTATGCATTCGCATACTTATGTTTTGGTTTATAAGATTTGGCAACTTTCCTTCTAACAAAGTTTACCAGGAAACATTTCTGCTAGGGCAGTAATAGTGAACCTTTTTTTTTTACATTATTTAGAACAGGGTCTACAAGGTCTCACTACACAGATTGGACTCGTGATTCTGTTTTCAGCCTCCCAAGCACTGGAATTACAGGCATGTGCCACCACACCCAGGCTCATTGGCCATCTCAGCGTACCCTGAGGGTAGTTCCTGCATCTGCCTAAGCATATGGTCAACCTTTTAAGGGTTTTCAATGACAACAGCCTGCTGCAGCATGTCTGCCATAGGTTGCACCACCACTGTGCTAGGGCATTTTATCCATGATTAAAATTTGGGTATCTTTAATAGCTGATCACAGCTGCAGCACGTTAACTGACCTGTAAAGAGTCAAAGCTGATTTCTGATAAATATTTAATTTTTACAATGTTTTATTTATGGTACAGGGTCAAGCTATGAAGCTCAGACTCTAGCAATCTTCCTCTTAGCCTCCCCAGTGCTGAGATTAAAGGCATGCACCCCATGCCCGGTTTTGGTGGTGAGCCCAGTGCACACAAGGTTCTGGGGCTGGTAAAGCATGTGGTTCTGGGATCAAATCCAGGTCCTTGCCTTGTCAGACAGGCACTTAGACCACTGAGCTATCTCTCTAGCCCTCTGATAAAGAATTAATAGTAATCTGGACAGTATAGTATCAGAAGCTCTTAGGGGAACTGTGGGTTAGCTCAGTTGTTTAAGTGTCTGCTCAGGCAAATGCAATCAGGCACAGGGGACCAGGGCTTGATCCCAGCTCAACAAACCTTACCTGACGCTCCCTTAAGGTACCATGAGCTAGCCAAATACATACATACATACATACATACATACATACATACATCCTTTTCAACTTTTGGGCTGGCCTGAGAGCTCAGCAGGCTAAAGCATCTGGAGCACAGCAGCAGAGGTTCGATCCTCAGCATGCCATGCTGCCCCCGCCTCCAGGGCACACCCTAGACGCAACTGATACTGGGCATGGTGGCACAGGCCTGTAATACCAGTGTATGAGACAATGAAATCAGGAGAATCACTATGAGTCCAATTTATGTACCCTTATAAAAGAGCCCACAGCCTTCAACGTACACAGAGATTAGAAGTTCATTCTGATTTCTTGTTTTTAATGGGACTACTGTCACAGTGTCAGTAAAAATCCGTTCTTCTACATGTAAAAGCAATCATACCCACATACGTTAACACCAATTCAATGTAGCTCACTATGTAGTTATGTTAGCTAAAATTAAAGACAGACATCACACTAAAAGACAAAAATGTGTAACCCAGAGTCATTTCCGCAAGCAGCAAAATCCTTTATAAAGAAGTATCATAGAACACAGTATTGATAATCATTGTGCATGGTTTAATGAAAACACTTTTAATAAGTAAACTTAATTGGCTGTTAATCCAAAGGTACCAGACTAAAAAAAACAAAATAAACAAACAAAAAAAAAAATACAACTAATATTGGGTAGCCATACTTTGCTAAGAAAGTACTTCTAAACCTTGGCAATATTTTATTTCAAGAACTCTAGCAGGATTTGGTATACCTAAAAAGCAAAATAAAACCATAACTGAGACAGGCTCTGCACCAGGCCTATAGAAGTCACTTGAAGATGTATCCACCAGATGACAAATGGTCTCTGACAAAGCTTGTAAAACACTAGAAGACATCAGCAAACATGTACACTTTTTTTTTTTTTTTTTGGTCTTTTGAGACAGGGTAACAAACTTCCTGTTTCAGCTCCCACAGTGCTGGGATTGTAGGTATGCATCACTATAACTGGCTAAGCTGGTTATCTATACTAAAGCAAAGCACTCAGGATAACAGGTCATCTCTGCCACTTCCAAATTATTCCACCAAAATACACACACAGCAAATACAACTTACCACTGCTTCATTATCTCAACCTTCCTGTTTTCAAAATAAGAAGTGGGGAAATATATGTGTCACAAAACAGATGACGGAGTTCAAAATTGGGAAGTAGGTGAGGCATAAGAATAATAGTAAAGGTCTTTATTATAATTAAAAATAGAGGACCAGGGAGATAACTTAGTAGAATAAGCACTTGCCTGGCAAGTGCAAGGTCCTGAGTTCAGTCCCTGGCACCACACACACACACACACACACACAATAGTAATTTACTGTAATTCAACTTTTTGTTGGTCAGCTAAGGTTTCCTATCTCTTCCTTAACTAAACAGTGGTTCCAGCGCAGAACTGTGTCCTAGAGATTAAAAAGTACCTGAAATCTGAAGTCACAGCTTTGAAACGTGGTAACTGTAAGCAAGGAGCCCCCTCTGAAAGCAATGAAAGACTCATTCAGACTGTCACACCTTCTGTGACCTTGTATGTTCCAATATCACAGGTGACTAAGCTTCTCTGAAGGTTTTCCTGAACGGTAATATGCCACAATAAGCAACTGATAGACTCAATTGGGAAACTACAAATAAAATTCACTCAATATTGTTGCAATCCTATTTGGATCTTGTGAAGGCTAGAATTCATAATGTAGAGAATTTCTGTATGCTTCAATCATGGAAGTGGCTTTTGGATGACTAGTCACAGTTACTAGGGAGAGAGGCTAGTATTGAATGACCTTTATTTCTTTTCCTTTTTGTATTTTTTATTATCCTTATATTCACCAAACTTTTTCAAAGGCTTCTATATAATTTAGTTGCTCAGATTAGCTATTACTGCAACATTATCATCTATATCTCAAAGATATATTGTATGCCTATCATTCAAAGTAAGCTTTTTAATTAATATATCTAACACAACTACTTTGATTCTAGCTCCTGCCTTCAGTAATTCCTTGGTGGCAAATTTCTTAAACTACCATTTGGTAATGATGATTGCATTAAAAAACAGTATTATAGTGGAAACCCAATCTGGGTTATTGTAAGGGATAATAACCTAAAACATTCAATGATGCTCTCAGAAAATGTCTGTGATTTTATTTGCTCAAAATCTAAAACACATTCTAGTTCCACTAGCCAATCACAGCAAAAATTTAAGCAGAACCAATGCAAAAATTTTTTTCCTTTGAAGAGTCTTTTTCCCATATAAAGCAAGTACGCCAAAAATTTCTTTTTTTTTTTAAGTAACAAACATGTTTTTATTTTTTCCATACATTTTAAAATATGAGTATTCTGTAATTTAGCCAGTCTTTATTTCCAGGTAGCTTCTTCACCAGGCCTCAATTCCCTTTTATATAGTATACTCTTGTTCCGGAAGGCAGTTAGCTTTTCATCATTCTTTCTGTCCAGGTAACATCCAAAGACAAATCCCACAGGGACAAGTATATGTACCCAGTGGTCACGCACAATCTGAACTATATTTACCATGATTGCTGCGGCCTGAGGGCCAACGACCCCACCACCAAGGACAGCTGCGAGCCTAGCCACCCCCCAAAATTTCTAATAGCTTTTAAGAGCAGAAAATGAATATTTCACATGTTTTGTGCGATTCTATACTGCTCACACTGACCTTGCCTTTGTTGGAGCATGGTACACTGGCCCAGCTCAAAACACATCATTTAGATGGGCACCTTAGTGATTGAGACCCTGCTTCAAAAACTTAAAAAAAATAAAAGAGGGGATGGGGGTGTAGCTCAGTGCAAAAGCCATGGGTTCAATTCCCAGAAGAACCACAACAAAAGTCCACTGTGTGGGTAGCTAGATGATCTGATCAACTACAAAGTAAAATGAAAGAACTACCTTATCAAATCAAATTTGAACACTATGTAAATTCCAGTGGGTCTTTCTTGGTGTAGAGTCCTTTACAAAGTAAGCAGACATTGCTTACCAGGCATGGTGGCCTACAATCTCAGCACTTAGGAAGCTAAGGCAGGAGTTTGAGGCCAGCCTGTGCTATAATGCCAGGCTGAACTGCATAGGGAAACCTTGTCTCAAAAAGACAAAAAAAGAAAAAGTAAGTGGACAAGTAATTCTTTAATAGTCTGAAATAGCCTTTCATTAGGGTTGGGGCTTTTTGTCCATTCTGGGATATTTTTGTTGTTGTTTTGTTTTGTTTTTGCGGGACTGGGGTTCAAACTCACGACCTTGCACTTACCAGGCAGGAACTTGTGCCACAGAGCTATCTCCCCAGACTCTTTTGGTTTGTTTTTTGTACCCATTTTGAGTTCTTCTTTTACCCTGCCTGGTGCTGTGATTTTAAGTGCAGACTACCACACCTGGCTCTGAATAGCTTTTAAGAAGCTAGAATATAAACTGGCATGCATGGGTGGAAGAAGATACTGAGAATTCAACCAATTAAGACTTTACCCTCCAACTATCACTTGGACAGCATATTTGTTTACATACTAACTATACTGAGCAATGCTGAAAAATTTAAGATATACAATGCACAAAAAATTATTAAATAAGAGTCTGCAAGATAGCTCAGAAGGGCCGGGCGTGGTGGCTCACGCCTGTAATCCCAGCACTCGGGAGGCTGAGGCAGGAGGATTGGTGCGAGTTCGAGACCAGCTTGGGCTACAAAAGTGAGCTCAAGGCCAGCCTCAACTACATAGCGAGACCCTGTCTCAAAAAGACAAAAAAAAAAAAAAAAAAAAAGATAGCTCAGAGGACTAAGCACCTGCTTAGGCAAGCACAGAGACTAGGGTTCCATCCCCAGCACCACATGTTGTGCTGGTCCCAGCCCTAGGCATGCTGAGCTGGCCACAGAGACCAGGCATGGCAGGGCAAGCCTATAACCCCAGAACTGGAAGGCTGAGACAGCAGGATCACTAGGAGTCCGACCTGTGTAGTGAGAGCACATTTTTAAAAACATAATAAATTTGATTAAACTGTCATTTTTTTCCCCTGTATTTAGGACAGGGTCTGCAGGGTCTATAGGGTCTCACTATATAAATCAGACTTGTAATGATTCTCCTGTTTTCAGCCTCCCAAGGACTGGGATTACAGGCACACACACCAAACCCAGTCTCAATTCCCTTCTCAGTGTGCCCCAAGGCCAAGGCCAGCACAGCATGCTGGGGATAAAACCCCTGTCACTATACTCTGCCTCAGCAGGCGCTTTATAAACTGTCCTTTTTTTAATTTTTTAGTAAAGATTTATTTTATTTATTTATTTATTTATTTGATACAACAGGAACTTTTTATTTAAAGTGGAAGCTAACTATGCTTTCTGTTGGCTTTTTTTTTTTTTTTTTTTTTTAATGACTAGCTCAGCCTGCCCTGGGGGTGAGGCTGGTGCAGCATGTGGTGCTGGGAATTGAACCGAAGTCCCTGCGGTTGCCTAAGCTTGCCTAAGCAAGTGCTTTAGATGACTGAGCCATCTCACCAGCCCCATAATGTTCAATGTATTTATTTATTTACTTACTTACTTACTTACTTACTTATTTTGTAGGACCGAGGTTTGAGCTCATGACCTCACACTTTCCAGGCAGGCATTTGTGCCACAGACCTATCTCCCCAGCCCCGGCATTTTTTTTTTTTTTTTAGAGCTAAAATATTATGACAACCTCCCAAAGAAGCTTATATACTCAAGCTTCATTTCCTATTCCATATCCCATCTCCTTTACAATCTTAAACTTAGGTCAACTAATACTTCCAAGAATATAAAGCACACAAATACTAATTAAGAAAAAAAAAAAGGTAAGCTTGGGTGTCTATAGAGGTAATTGAAAAACTAGATGGATTTAGATTTTAAAAAAAGTATAAAACAACTTATCAAACTGCAAAATAGAACAGGTTTTTAGTTCCATATATTGGAAAACTAATTTATATTTTGTCAGGTTTAGGTCAGCTTAGATCTGGTATCAAAGTAAAAGGAGTCACCTTTTACTAATTTCCCTCGTACCCCCATCAGGAATAATATAATCTTATTGCTGCCAATCTGTTAGAAGTATCTATCTGCTTTTGATAACTGCCACAAAAACAAGACTTTCTAAGTAACATTAGCTCCAAGCTCTGGTTTACTGCCAAATACAGTTAGTTCACCTGTCAATTATGTCTTGAAGTAGCTAGTACAACAAATGTTGAAAGAAGGTAGTTAAAAAACCCAATCAGCCACAGAGAAGGAAAGTGCAGGTAGTCTATACTCAGGTTAAATTGACCTTGTTGTTACACCTGCTAATCAATACTAAATACACAGTTCCCAGGCAGGAAACCATTTCATTTGTCATTTATTGAAGGAAGTTCCTCCTGGCTGAGTTCCAAGTCAGAAAGAACTCACAAATCTTTCCTGGAACTGTTTCCTGGTTCAGGCTTATTCTGAATACAACTGTCCTGTGGCTAAGAAATCATTAAACCGAACAACTGTGGGGCTCAGAAACCTATCAAGGCAAAGTTCTGATGATCTATATTTAGCTCTTTATTTTCCAAATCTGCTAACAGTATCTAATACAAGAAACCAGTCCATGCCAGGGATGGTGGCGCATGCCTGTAATCCCAGCACTTGGGAAGCTGAAACAGGAGGGTCGATGTGAATTCGAGACCAGCCTGGGCTACAAAAGCCTGAGCTCAAGGCCAGCCTGAACTGCATAGTGAGACCCTGTCTCAAAAAGACAGGAAAAAAAAAAAAAAGAATCCAGTCCAAAGAGCCATGCATTTCTTCCCAAGTGTTCAGAAAGAAGATAAATAAGTACGTAAAATTTCCAGATATCTGAGCTTCCTTTAGAATTCTGAATAACTGGATGGATTTAGATATAAGTATAGGGGTATAAAATAGGATATCAAACTGGAAAAATGGCATCAACTAGTACAAAGAGAGAAAAAATGAATGTTACAATGAGTAACTGGGCAGGAGCAAAAATATGTGTTAAAAATATAGAAGCTAGGAGTGGTAGCTCACATCTATAATCCCAGCATTCAGGAGACTGTGAGTTCAAGTCTAGCCTGAACTACAAAGTAAAACCCTGGCTCAACACCCCCCACCACCCAAGTACAGAAGCTATGGCATTAAGTACATAGCTACAAAATTGGAAGGGTGAAGTGCAGGGTTCAGGACATATAAGTTACTGAATATGTTATCTATCCTAAAATGCCCTTTTGGTTATGATTTAACTTCCCAGAGGTATTATTTCATCTTCAACAACTGACTCCTCTAATTCGAGAGACTAGGATGACCAGAGGGGACATAAATGCTTCCTCCTCTGGCTTTCTTGTTTGCACACACTGTGTAGAGTCAGCTTGTGAACAGAAACATTGCTGGGCATAATCCCAGCAACAAGGAAAGAGACGGATAGTCGGGAAGATGTACAGGTCTCCGTAGATATAAACACATTCTCATATTTCACATGTAGGCAGTTCTCACAAATATGCAGAAGAGACCGTCCTAAAATACTTAAATCAACTCAGCTGCTTGTCTTTCTGTCATTTTGATTAATTTGGTCCTAAAGTCTTTTTTATTTTCAAAAACAAAGCCCTTGTAAAATGCAAGTATTTCCTTACAAGGATATGTATGTGTTTTACATACATAATGCCTTAATATTTAATAGCTAAGGGGCTGGGGAGATAGCTCCGAGGCACAAGTGCCTGCGTGGCAAGTGCAAGGTCGTGAGTTTGAACCCCGGTCCCGCAAAAAAAAAAAAAAAAAGCTAAAACCCCTTTGGTATCCTAGGAAACATCAGCATAAACTTCTCCCCCCAAACATAGCATGGTATACACCTTGCTCATTTAATAACAATGTACATTAGCATTTCACGTACATACACAGGAGTGTGCATACACACACACACACCCGAACTGAGAAATTCAATAGTAAAATTTTTCAAAAAGTATGTTTGAAGGGGCTGGGGAGATAGCTCTGTGGCACAAGTGCCTACCTGGCAAGTACAAGGTCGTGAGTTCAAACCCAGGTCCCACCAAAAAAAAAAAAAAAGTATGTTTGGGCAACCCATTTTTCAGGCCCCTTCTCTCTCTCTCAGACAAAGCTTTCCTTCTCTCTCAATAAATTCTTCTTGACCTCATTGTTCCTAGAATTCATTCCCTGATTTTAGGAACATGAGCTCAACATCTTGAACATCTAGTAGGCTAGGAGTTTCATTTCCCTATATCATTTGGATATCTTCCACCAAGATAATTAGATGGACATATGGGGAGGGGAGCTTACGGTCAAAGTCTCTTACTCTTTGGGAATGCACTCTAAGAAATGGAAGATGTTTGACCCTTATATGCTGAAAAACAGCTGTTTAATATTTTTTTGATCAGGCACATGGCTTGCCTGCCCCTAGAGTCAAAATAGAATGCAGAGAGAAGTAGTAATTATGCCACTGTTTTACAAATAGAATCATGCTGTAAAAAAGAGGGGAAATTTTCAAAATTGCCTTATGGCCCTTTCTGATTCCTCGGCTGCCATGGCGCCGGTGAAAAAGCTTGTGGCGAAAGGGGGCCAAAAAAAAGAAGCAGGTCCTGAAGTTCACTCTTGATTGCACACATCCTGTAGAAGATGGAATCATGGATGCTGCCAATTTCGAGCAGTTTCTCCAGGAGAGAATCAAGGTGAACAGCAAAGCCGGGAATCTCAGTGGAGGGGTGGTCACCATTGAAAGGAGCAAGAACAAGATTACCGTGACTTCCGAGGTGCCTTTTTCCACAAGGTATTTGAAATATCGCACCAAAATATATTTGAAGAAGAATAATCTGCGTGACTGGTTGCGTGTAGTTGCTAGCAGCAAAGAGAGTTACGAATTACCTTACTTCCAGATTAACCAGGACAAAGAGGAGGAAGATGAGGATTAAAGCTCCTTTGTCTGGAATATATTTTATGAGTTCTTGAATAAAACTTGGGAACCAAAATGGTGGTTTATCCTTGTATCTCTGAAGTGTGGATTGAAGGGGAACTTGGTGGTCATGGCAGCGGGCTTCCCTGGGCTGCCGCTCACTTACAGTTAGACTTTCTTCCTGCTTGAAATTTCCAGTCCTTGTAGCAACACCCGAATGTCAGGAGGCAGCTGCCTGAGGGAATGGACAGTCCAGTCCAGTCCTGAGCTGGCAGAGGAGCGTGGTGATGGAAGCTGGACTTGTCCTTTTATTTTACAAAATGTAACAGTTACTTTCACTTGAATGTACCACTTTTCTCAGAGGAAGACTCAGGAATATAACTAACACGTGCTTCCTTGGTCATCGAAAGCAAAACAGGTGATCTCTTTCCAGGAAATGACAGTGTCAATGGGATGCAGGTTTCTGGGACATTCGCCTATTTTTTTTAATTCCAAATTTTTCTCGGTGCTCACAGTCATGTGTACCAATCCTTTTTCTTCCTGTAGAAGTAAGATGGGACCCTTCAGCCTTCTTCCATATCCTGCCCTTGTTAAGAGGGCTCGGAGTAAGTATGCCAAAAAAGAATGTGTGTAAACCTTTGCTTCCGCAAGTCTTTGCCACTCTGGCGTCCAGCAGGGGGCGCTGGAGACCGCGGCAGAGCTTCAAGATGCGGCCCCTGGAAAGCCACCAGGTTGGAGTTCTTTGAGGGGCAAGAGGAGGCACGGGGTTTAGGAGTTGCCCAGGAAAACCCTGTGCCACTTCAGTCCCCGGATGGACCTCCTGTCAAAAAGCCTGCAACAGGTGGAGCTGGTAACTCAGCAGCACAGCGAGTGCTTCCCAGAGGCCCTGGGTTCCATCCCAAGCCCAGCAGAAAGGCACTGACGCAACCTGTAAACAAACGATGGGCTGTGGAGGTCCTGGGTGGAGAAGCAGCGCCCCTGTGGTTTTGTGTCAGGTGAAGAGGATGAGGGTGAGTCCAGAGTTCTGATGCTGAAGGGGCCTTCTGAAATCCAAGCATTTCTGCTATATAAAATTGACATTTTTGAAGAGCTTGCTTACAGCTTTCTACTGGAAATGAAGCTTAAGTTCTACCTGGGCTCCAATTTAACATATGCTTCTGGGATCGAGCCATAGTTGGGGCTGGCTCTGCAGTTTCCCCTGTGGCAAAGGCTCTAGTATTTTTGTTTCTCTGCAAATCTCCTGAAGCAGAATTGCTTTCAGACATCCTTGCCCCTGCAGAAGGCAGTATTCCTTTCACCCAAGGGGGGTCCTGGGTCTTCTTGGGCTGTGTCCTTAACCGGATAGTAACTTTGTAAGTCTGTGGCTTGGATTTGCAAATTTTACTTGTTGCGTTGATGTTCATATGTAGTAATTTTTGGTTTGGCTGTCAAAAATACTGGGCTGAATTTACCATTTTTTAAAAAATAAACATCCCAGATTTTAAGACTTGTAATAAAATTGAAACTTACTGTTTTTTTATGCCTTTTTGAACTCTTGTAATTTGAGTTTTGATCACATTTTAAAGTGGCTAACACATTGCAAAAAAATTGCCTTATGTTCAAACTTTCTTTAGATTGAGAAGTCTTTTTGGTCTTTTTGTTGTTGTTGTTCTGAGACATGGGTCTCACTATGCAATTCAGGCTGGCTTGAGCTCATTTTATTTATCTTTTTTTAATTTTTTATTTTATTCTTTTTTTTCTTGTTTCAGAACTTTTGTTCGTTTATTTATTTATTTTTATGTTCAGCCTGCCCTAAGGGCAGGGCTGGCACAGCATGTAGTGCCAGGGATCAAACCTGGGTCCCTGAAGCCGCCTAAGCTTTCCTAAGCTGGTGCTTTAGACCACTGAGCCATCCTGCCGGGCCCCAAATTACTAACTTCTTTTTGTTTTTGTTTTTGGCAGGACTGGGGTTCAAACTCACAACCTTTGCACTTGCTAGGCAGGTGCTTGTGCCACAGAGCTATCTCCTCGGCTTGAGCTCATTTTATAGCACAGGCTGGCCTCAAACATGTAATAACCCTCCTGCCTGCGACTCTGGAATGCTAGGATTACAGGAATGTGCCACGACACCCAGTAAGAAATAATTCTTAATTATGCTCAAAGTTTAATTATAATCCATGAGACTCATGTTCATATGTCTCTTTCTCATTGAAAATGCATATCCATAGCTCCTGATTCAATAGGTCAGATTATACTTAGAGGGCCATTTGATCCCCAGCACCACATGCTGCACCAGTCCCACCCCCAGGGCAGACTGAGTGGGCCATAAATAAAGTTTAAAAAAAGAAAAAAGATTATCTTATTACACAGTCAGCCCCAGAATTTAAAAATAAGTTTAAAAAGACAGCTTTTGCTCCAGCTAGCTCACTTGATACTTTAGTAAAAAACTGCTTCCTTAGTATTCTATAACTGAGATTGGGAAGAAGCCAAGGAGAGAAAGCAGCGATACCAAAAAAAAAAAAAAAAGCAGCTACTTTTGTTATGGCCTTAAATATAAACTCTAAGGGTCATTTTCAGGGCTCCAAGAAAAGTTTGATGACTGCTGCCAAAAGCCAGAGATCTTTAAAAGGGACTACTTTAAGAGGCCTCTCACCCAGTGCCCTGACTATAAAGGTAGCCAATGGAAGCAAGACTGCACTCTGAGACAGAGTTCCAGAACTCAGATTCCTCTTCCAAGCTGGTCTAGCAAAACTAAAGGGTACCAACGACCTCTGTCTCCTCCCTCTGGCCCATCATCTTCACACGTCATCTCCATAGGGAAGCCCTGAGTAATCATGATGAGAGGAAAAAGAAAATCAGCCTATTATCAGACACTGACACAGGTCTCTTTGTTTTTCTTTTCAATCCTGGCCTTCCTTCTAGCCATCATACCTCCGTAAGAGAGTCACCAGATAATTTACTTATGGGTAACTCTCTTCACCCATTCCTTTTAGTTAAAAGCCCAGCTCCCATCCTGGGACAGAAATTTTATACTGTTCAAATACTATAATATATATATGTCCAGGTTACCAACTAAGCAAAATGATGCTTAGACTGGCTTTACAAAAAATACAAAATATATTGGTTTGATTTGGTTTGGTTTTTTTTATATTTTAGGGAAGGGTCTACAAGTTGTTCAGGGTCTCACTGCTATGTTGGACTCACAGTGATCCTTCTGTTTACAGTCCCCGAAGAGCTGGGATTACAGGAGCATGCCACCATACCCAGTCTAAATTGCTGTCTCAGTGCACCCCAGGGCCTGCTTGCAGATGCTTTGATCCACTGAGCTATTTGTCACAAAAAATGGCTCAGGAAACCCACCTACAGTAGCCTCATTACCTTCAACTCTCATGAAAATAAATTCAACTGGAAATATAAGCCTCAGTCCATTTCAAATGCATTACGGATGACCTCTTCTCACCAATGATTTTCTCTTTGACAGAAAGATGCCTTATCACCTCACTGGCTAAATCCCAGCAGATTCCTCAACAGCTAACAGAAGCTCAATCTAAAGAAATGGGAGATCTCCTATCACACCCAGGGACCTAATACTGATATTATCCCCTTCCCTAGGACAACTTGGGAAGGAGCGTACACTGTGATCGTGTCACTCTATCAGCCGTTAAGGTAGCAGGCCTGGACTCCTGGACACACCATGCCTAACTCAATCAAGTGCTGGGGACCAGACTGCCACTGAGCATGTGCAACCACACTTATAGCAGAACCCTCCTATGAGCCCACAGGAGACTAAGGACTTTTGTTCAAGGAAAAAGAAAGCCTTCAAATAAGTAAGCTGCTACTCTTAGCTTTTACTGATCACTTTACCACTTAAGGGAGAATGCAATTCCTTTCTGAGGTGTGCACAAGGATATGCACTCATTACAACAAACATCTCACTCCATATGGAGAATGCTCCCCTTGTCTAATATACCAGGACTTCCTTGGTGGGTATCCTGCTCCAAGGAGATAATGGAATAAATGATAAGACTACATGGATGAGTTATGAAAGATTTGAATGGTTCATAGTGTAGCTCACCACTACAAGGTAGCTGAATGTCCTATACACTTACATTCTTAGTGATCCAGGTGCTGGCTTATAAGCACCCAACAAATATGGGTGCTTACAGGCCAGCACCCATAGATATCAAGATGGCCATCTTCAGATAGAGGATGATTGTCTACGGTTAACCCACACTACAGGGTATCTTAGTAGAAAAGCCCCCTTATGTTGGGAACAGAAGAATCACTCCTATTCTCATTAGAGAATAACCCGCCTAAATATTTGGGATGGACACCCCCTGAACAATGTATACACACAATAACTTTATAGGCTGAAGATCAGTTTGCAATGAACTGGCTTAATAACTCTGGAATTAGATAAAAACCCCCAATGATACTCCTTGATTTGGTGATATCAATTTATGGCCCTGGCTACCTCTGAATAGACAGGAAGATGCACACTTGGATTTGCATGGCTACAAGCAGAAATATCAAAAGTACTGACAAACCTGCAAACACATCCTGCCTACAGCACTAATGATCTACAAGTACTTAGTCAGCCAAACAGCTCAGCAGATTAAAGCACCTGCAAGCAGGCACAGGGGCCAGGGGGTTCAATAGCCCTGCGCCTGGGGCTCAATGAGATGGCAATTGAGACTGGGTGTGGTGGTGCACCCCTATAATACCAGCTGTGGGGAAGCTGTAAACAGGTGGACGACTACCAGTCCAAGCTAATAGTGAGACCTTGAACACCCTGTAGACCCTTCCCTAAAATAAAATTTTTATATGTTTCACTGGTATGATCATCTAGCTTCTATCTTTATCTCCTCTCTAGGGTTAGATGATGTCATGTAACACATAGAGGCCTTGACTATATTCAGCAGATGACAGCCAGTCTCTCTCTCCTGAATGAAGATAAAGTAAACTTAATGAAGCAGGCTATCCTCCAAAATTGTATAGCATTAGACATTCTAACAGCAACAAAGAAGGGGGTACTTATGCAATTATAAAAGCTGAATGTTGTATGTACACTGTTGATCCTTCTGCTAATGTCTCAATAGCTATTCAAGATTTCAGACGACAAGCCAGGCGTGGTGGCTCACGCCTATAATCCCAGCACTCAGGAGGCTGAGGCAGGAGGATCGGTGCGAGTTCACGACCAGCCTGGGCTACAAAAGTGAGCTCAGGACCAGCCTCAACTGCATAACGAGACCCTGTCTCAAAAAGACAAAAAAAAAAAAAAAGATTTAGACGACAGGTTAATGACATGTTAGATATGAAATTTCCTAGACGGTCCCCTTATCCTCTTTCTGGAAAGATATTACTGGCTCCTTCTGGTGGAAAACCTTGCTGGCTATGCTCATAATTAACCTGTTGATTTTATTATTTAGCCCATACATACTTAACTATGGCCTTGTCTCCTCCAGATTTAAAGCTTTACATATATCCAAGACAAGTAGAATGCCTGGTCTCTATTGAGGGCCTTTAAATAGATCTGCTGTGGAGAGTCTCTAACTACCAATCACAACTACAACCCTCTTCAGCTAGAAAACAGTCAGATCAGTCTTTAACCCTTGCCCCCTCACAGCAGTTAGGTATACTTCTTCAAAGGAGAATATTATAGATAGCTCCATTTGTTAGGCAGAAATATTGTAGGCAATGAGACAGGGCTGAGCCCTCAAGCATTCAACGAAGAAGACAACTGTAGCTGGAGGCATATTCATTGAACGACAGACTTAAAGAAAAAGAACTACTCACCCATATACTTCCCCTAGGGACAAACACCACTGATTAATATTCTATGTAGGCATCAATCAGTTGGGGTAGAGGACCAAATCTTAATAGGGAAACCCTTAATCTTCCCATGTGCATTTGTAACATGACTTGTTTCCCCATTTGATTCCTATTTCATTAATACTCTACTGACTATACTTATTTTAATCTTATCGATTGATCATAGTTTTGCCCCACTTCACACTCATCCTATGATTTGCCACTGGATCAGCTTATAGTTTTGTTGACTGACTATAGTTCTGTCCCACCATAAGCCCACCTCATCTCATGGCTTTGCTCAATAAAACATCCTTGAGAAGCAGGGTTTGTGAGCAACCCACTTTCTGGGGACCCTTCTGTCCCTCCCAGACAGAAGCTTTCTTTCTCAGCAAATTCTTCCTACTTAAAAAAAAAAAAAAAATTTCTTAACATCTTTAACTACTAAACTGTTATTAATATATTTAGAGAAACAAGTATTTTAAAGAACACAATTTGAAAAACATAATTTTTTTTTTTTTTTTTTGTCTTTTTTAGACAGGGTCTTGCTATGCAGTTCAGGCTGGCCTTGAGCTCACTTTTGTAGCCCAGGCTGGTCTCAAACTTGCAGCAATCCTCCTGCCTCAGCCTCCCGAGTGCTGGGATTACAGGCGTACAACACCACACCTGGCAAAAACATAAAAATTTAAACAACTCAGTAATTTAATAATAAGGCACAAAAGAGGTCATGGGGTAAAGCTCACTAAGAAGTACAAAAGGAGTTAATAAATCAAAAACAGGTCTCTATTTTATAATTTTTGTTCAAACATCATGTCATTTGTTATACTCTTGGTTTAAAATCCTAAGTGTATGCAATGCATTCTAATTACTTGCCCCTTTCCAAAAAATATTGACCTCAAGCCTCTTTTCAGAGTGGTGTGAGTTTTCTGTATCATTCATTACCAAACTGTGACCAAAAGAACTAAGCAGAATGATAAGTATATCACAGGCTTTTAAATTCTCTCCCACTGTATACAACACTTAGAAGCTGGAAATTAAAAGATCTACTGAATGGCTCACCATCTTATAAGTCATTTTATACTAATGATATCAAAAGCAACTTACCAACTCTGCAATTCAGCAAAAACTTGCTTCATTTTCTTAATGGAAGCATCCATCTCTTCTTTAACTACAACTCGATACCGTGCAAGAGAAACTGTGCAGCGCTGAAGGTCTTTTACAGATTTTTCAATATTGGAACCTGGGAAGAAAAATCCTAAGATTATTAAATAAAGGCACATTTATAATTAAAAGTTGGATCTTAACACCTAAGATAGGGCCAGGGAGATAGCTAAGGGGCACAAGTGTCTGCCTGTCAAGTGCAAGGTCCTGAGTTTGATCTTCAGTTCTGGAAAAACAAAAAACACCTAAGACAAATAACATGTGGTCTGAGAATGTGTCCTGGGGCCAGGAATGGAGCTCAGGAGCATAAACACCTGCCTGCCAAGTGCAAGGTCCCAAGTTCAATCCCCAGTACTGAGAAAGAAAGAAGGAAGGAAGGAAGGAAGGAAAGGAAGAAAGAGGAGAAAGGAGGAGAGGGGAGGGGAAGGGAGAGGAGAGGAGAGGAGAGGAGAGGAGAGGAGAGGAGAGGAGAGGAGAGGAGAGAAGAGAAGAGAAGAGAAGAGAAGAGAAGAGAAGAGAAGAGAAGAGAAGAGAAGAGAAGAGAAGAGGTGTTTCTTAAAATAAAAACAGAGAAGGGGCTAGAGACTTAGCTCAATGTGAAAGTCCTGTGTTCAACCCCTAGTATCATAGGAAACAAAACAAAACAAACAAACAAACAAAAAAACCTATCCTAAACAAGAAGCAACAAGAGTACGATTTAACCTTTTATCTTAATTAATATATATACAATGCCGGGTGTGGTGGCGCACACCTGTAATCCTAGCACTCGGGAGGCTGAGGCAGGAGGATCGGTGCGAGTTCGAGACCAGCCTGGGCTTCAAACATGAGCTCAAGGCCAGCCTGAACTGCACAGCAAGATCCTGTCTCAAAAAAAAAAAAAAAAAAAAAAATTAATATATATACACAGGTATGATATATGAAACACTTATTCTCAGCCAATGAACAGCGTGTAGTATTCCCCCCATGAAAAAACATAAACAATTGCCAGGCACAGTGGTTCACACCTGTAATTCCAGCACTTGGGAAGATGAGGTAGGAGGGTCACTGTGAGTTCAAGGCTAGCCTAAGGTATATAGCAAGACCCTGTCTCAAAATGAAACACAAACAAATCTGCCAAAAGCATTGCCCATACAGAAGACAAAAAAAAAAAAAAAAAATCAATAGAAATAGATGCAAAATTTGACAGATGATAGAAGAAAAAGACATTGAACAGTTATTACAATCAGGTACCATATATATAGTCAACACAGAGGAAAACAGAACCATGTTAGGTAGAAACATGAAAGGTATTTTTACAAATCTCAACTGATTATCTAGAAATTAAAAAACATATGCCGGGCGTGGTGGCTCACGCCTGTAATCCCAGTACTTGGGAGACTGAGGCAGGAGGATTGGTGCAAGTTCGAGACCAGCCTGGGCTACAAAAGTGAGCTGAAGGCTAGCCTGAACTGCATAGTGAGACCCTGTCTCAAAAAGACAAAAAAAAAAATGTCTGTGGCACATATCTGTAACCCTAGCACTCAGGAGGCTGAGACAGAAGGTTCATTGGGAATTCAAGACCAACCTGGGCTAGTGAGATAAGGCCAACTTGAACTGCATGGTTAAGATCCTGTCTCAATGGGGCTGGGGAGATAGCTCCGAGGCACAAGTGCCTGCTGGGCAAGTGCAAGGTCGTGAGTTCAAACCCTGGTCCCACAAAAAAAAAAAAAAAAAAAAGATCCTGTCTCAAAAATAAAAATAAAAAAAAACAATGTCTGCGATCAAAAATAAACTGGATAGCATTAACAGCAGGCCAGAAATTATTTTTTAAAAGATTAATGAATTTGAACACATTACTTTTAGCAACTGTTCAAAATGAAACAGAGAAAAGGAAAAAAAAAAAAAAAACCTAATGACAGAAGTTAATAGAGTAATTTACTATGTGGTATCACAAAATTAAATAGCTGTCTTCATGTTATGCAGGTTGAAACACCATATGTAGGAAAGCCAGCTTTGCAGAAAAAGAGGAAATACACTTAACCACCATACTTATTTTAATCTGCTTCCAGTAGTTTGCTAACTTTCTATTCACCAATGCCAAAGTTTTATGATTATTGGAATCACAGATCTAAGAAGTTTATGCATCAGCTACAATATACTTTCATCTCTCTCTCTCTCTCTCTCTCTCTCTCTCTCTCTCTCTCTCTCTGACAGGGACTCATGATGCAGGTCAGGCTGAGTGTTGTGATTACAAGTGTGTAACACCAAGCCCAGCTTCACTTTCAACTTCTTAATAAAATTTTTTAAATGGGGTCTCACTGTATTTCCCAGGCTGCCCCAAACTCCAGGGTTTAATCAATAATCCTGCCTCCATTTCCCAAGTAGCTTGGGACTAACACTCATGACACCATGCTTGGCACCATCTTTGAAACTCTTCATTTCTACTTGATTTCATCTTGGAACACACCTAAAACCTTTAAAGCTTCCTGCCTATGTATCTTTTATTTTTGCTTGAATGGTTAGTCTCACACTTGCTGTTCTGCATCAAGCTAAGGACTATTATAATGACAAAGAACAATTTATTACAATTTAGTTTATGTGGCCTAAGTAATTCCATAAGGAGCTACAGGTCACAAGTATCCTTCACATTTCTCTGGTTTGTCTGCTTAGTGGACTACCATGCTCAGCGGTGCTATAACCTCTAATTATTGGCTGTCATTTAAATTATACCAGTTAAAAAAGCATAAAGTACCACTAGTCGATGCTCACTACTTAAGAAAAAATCATCTTGTTAAAAGTTAGTCAGTCGCCTATTCTTAAGTATAGGAAGTGATCAAGTACCATGAAAATACATCCTTGGAGTGTCACGTCAAAGATGAAGTTCCTGTACTTGTTGAGTAAACCAGGAGATAAAAACGGAAGAAACAGCACATAAATGGTGCAGCAAAGCAAACAAAGAAATCAGGTTAATAGTAGCTAGCAGTCAAGTTTGCCTGTAAGTCATACACAAGGCCCCTGACCTTCTAACAAGATGGTATAACATCTAAATCACATTTAGACTCCAGCTGTGTACACAGAGATCTAACATGTTACAGAATTACAGTCTGGAAAACAGGAAAAGCACTTCTTGATGCCCTTCTGAAACCTTATCTATGGGATAGCCAGAACCAGATGTTTCATTCTCTCATGGGTGGGACCCTGCATTACCTAGTTTTTTATTGGTAGAGGAGAGTACAACATCCTCCATCCCCAGATTTGAAAAGTGAAGTCCTGAGATGGATCTTGACAAAGATTTGACAGCATTCCTGGGGTGCTGAACATTCTGAACAGAGTAGGTAGCCAAAGACTTGGGTTCAAAATCAGAGACACCATTCTCCACAGCAGATCCTGTCCAAGAAAAAAAAAAAAAACAAAACAGTGCTTTAGAGCACAATGCAGAATAAAATCAGTCTGGCAATCTTAGGTACACAAAGTAGGCAGGCAAAAACCTTTTAGGCAAATCCATGGCTCTTCAAAGTTTGTGAGGAAAATAAACCAACAAAATAGGACAAGGATCAGAATCAAATGGATGTGACTATCAGTAGCTTCTGCCTTACTCCTAAGAGGCATTGGGCATGAAGAAAAGCAGCTGTAGCCAATCTAGTTAGATAGGCAGTAACACTGCAGCTCCATAATCAGAGAGGCAATATCACCAACTTCAGTTAGCTTCTGTAAATTACACTGAGGAAAGAAAATTTTATATTGTCTCAGGGAAAGAAGAATTTTAAAAGTTTTAGGGAGCATAGAAAGTGGTACAGTTGAAGAATAAGGATAGCCTAGAAAGAAAAAAAAAAAAAAAAACACGAAACCCATTGGCTTTGTTTAGGGCCTTTATAAGCACAATATTTTTTCTATAGGGAGAGTGTGTACATGTGCATATGTGTGTATCTGTCTGAACCAGTAAGAGAAATTCTACAAAGCATAGCATAATTCTTACAGCAACACTACAGTTATAAAACTGAGAACTAAAAAGCACAGACAGTTGGACTAATAAACAAGCAATTTTCTTTTTTTTTTTTTTTTTTTTTTTTTTTT
>PVJA010032901.1:5488-23818 GCA_004027025.1 Myocastor coypus
AAAAAAAAAAAAAAAAAAAAAAAAAAAAAAAAAAAAAAAAAAAAAAAAAAAAAAAAAAAAAAAAAAAAAAAAAAAAAAAAAAAAAAAAAAAAAAAAAAAAAAAAAAAAAAAAAAAAAAAAAAAAAAAAAAAAAAAAAAAAAAAAAAAAAAAAAAAAAAAAAAAAAAAAAAAAAAAAAAAAAAAAAAAAAAAAAAGAAGTGTTCAGCATTAAAATTGAAAACATTTGCCTTCAAAATTATACTGTGAAGAAAATAATAACTCAAGGCATGCATGGAGAAAAAACAATCTGTAGAGCTTACACCAGACAAATAACTTATAGCTGTAATACGTGAAGGAACTCTTAAGTGAAAAGTTGGAAGGCAAATAGCCCGGTACAAATGGGGAAAAGATTAGAATAGACTCTTCACCAATGTAGATATCTGGGTGACTAATAAGCAATGCAATAATTTTCAGTATCTTTAGTTACTATGGAAACACACACTGAAACGCTGTTACATGTAACCACTAAAGTTGAAAAGGTAGACCACACTGAGCATTGGAAAGCATGTGAATCACTCTGATAATGGGCGAAGGTAAAATAATGCAAGCACTTTTGGAAGTTTCTTTCTTTTAAATTCATTTTGAGAAAAAAGGATAAAATAACAAAGAAACAGTTTCAAAACAAGTTAGCAGCATAGTTATAATAATTAATAGAACGCATATTGTTGTCTTCATAGTAGCTATTCAGAGGACAAGATGCAGACCTGATATCTTATCTAAACAATATTAGTATAAACTTTTATTCACAATGAACTAAGACAAAGTAGCTGAATATCTATCCTAACTCTTTTATGTATGCATACATATATATATATATATATATTTTTTTTTTCTTTTTAAAGTTTCTAATGCTAGGAGAAAATATACCATGTCTTATAAGTAGCTTGTAAGTCAAAGATACAGTATGACTCATAAAACAAAATTATTATTAAACAGTATTTAAATAATTAATTAAATATCAATTAATTAAACATGAAGTTAAATATTTCAAAACAATATTCCAAAATTCAAATCAAATCATGAGTCCAACTTAGAGGCCAAAATGTTGTGTATCATATGTATGAATCTGTAATCAATTCAGAGTACTCACATAGTATTTGAATAGGTTAATATATACAAAAATATCAAATAAGAAAGTTTCCATGGTAGTAAAGCATTACTAAGAATAAAACACAGCATAAAGACTGGAATGGCAAATATATGACCAGCACTCCTAACAGTTTGGAAACAGGATATCATATAAAATTCTAACATGTCGTGGACATGAACAGTGTCCATGATGCTTACTGGTGGTCAGGTGTCACTTGTGGGACTGAGCTGCTGCTACTTCCTAATATCTACCCTGTAGACCCAGACAGATTCATGACCCATAGGGTGCAGGAGAGGTCCATTTGTAGAATATGCTGATGGACATATTCTGCTGCTGTATACAAAAGAATAGTTGGAAGACTGCTTTTGTATACCTCTTTATCTCCTGTGTTTAATTGTTGGCCCTATTTGGGTTCTTTCCATTCTCCTTAATAGAGTGGTGGTCATTTTGAGCCCTCTCTAGAATATCTTTTAGTAAAGTGTGTGGGTTGGCTTTGTCATCATGAAATTCTTTAGTTGTTCTTTGTTGTGGAAGTATTTCACATCTCTATTATACTTGAAAGAGAGTTTTTCAGGGTTTGCTCCATGTTCTTGACTTGATGGTTTGTGAAGAGAGATCTATTATTCTACTGGGGTTTACTTTAAAGGTGATCTGCTTCTTTCTCTAGTGGCTTTTAGTACATTGTTTCTGCGCTGAATTTCTGAGATCTTGATTATTATATGTCTGAGAGTGGTTTTAATTGGGTTGTTGATTTTTGGAGTTCTATATGCTTCAATTACCTGAATGTCAAATTGTTTCTCCATGTTTGGGAAGTTTTCTGCTATTACTTCTGGCAATATTCTTTTATATCATTGGTACAGACTCCTTCTTTCTCATTGATGCCTGTTAGTCTTACATTGCTCTTCTTTGCATTACCTTGCAGATTTTTAATTTATTTTTCCTGAATCCTAGTTGTTTTTAAGAGATCTTCTCTTACTTCTTCACAAACTGCACTGGTGTCTTTAAGGTCAGAAAGTCTATTTATACCTTCATTGAAATGGTCTTTCCAGCTTATGATTGAGGTTTTAATTTCCTTATAGCACTTTGAACCTGATTCATTACTTTCATATATTGCTCAATCAAGTATTCTATCATTTTTATATTGCTTATTATTTTTAGCAGTGTCTTCTTTAGAAGCATTTAGTACTTCTCTCATCATAGTTATCATTTCTTTTTTTACTTCAGAAATTATTTCTGATCTGATTTCCTCTATCCCTTTCTGTAGTTGTTTCTTTACTTCAGATGCTACTATTTTAGAGATTTCAGGTGTGTGATTTCCAATTTCTTCTATGCTGTTGTCTCCTAATTTTGTTCTGGCTGGATTTGGAGCCTGAGAGCACATTTTATTCCTTCTCTTTTCATTTTATATAGCCCTGCCTTCTGACCTTTGGTGTACAGCTTTGGTAAAGTTCTTACCTTAGCACCAGATACGGATCTACCAACTTCAAACTTGTTCATGTTGGTGTTGCTTGGGTCTGGGTTCTGTGCTCCATTTCTTCCTGCTGAAATCCCTGGAAATGAACCCACTGTTCTACTCTGGCAAGATATTCTGCTCCTGGATCAGCTGGGTGGGTCGTGTCTCTAGTCTGTCTGCAGGGAGTTCTGTCCCAGTTTTCCACAGTGGGCCTGTCTGATGGACGAAATTCCACTCACATATTGGGCTATGTTGCTTGGTCAAATGAGTTTCTAGCAATCTCTGAGTGGCCTCACTCACATGCTGACCCTGGTTGCTGGGTCAAATGAGTTTCTGGTAGGCCCAGGGTGGTCCCACTCACAAGCTGGGCCTGGTTGCTGGGCCAAATTGGATATTTCTTAAAGTGTTAATTATATGCCATACTGCCTAGGTGCAAAAGGCTTTATTTTCTCAAGAGAAATGAAAGTATAAATCCCAACAAAATCATATACATGAATGTTCATAGCCATTTTACTTTAATGCCCCAGACTTCAAACAACACTACCATGTGAAAAGATAAACAATTGGGATCTACCAATATAATTACATTGTCTCAGTTACTTTTCTCTTGTTTCTGGGGTAAAATACCCAACACCCAAAATGAAGACAGGTTTATTTAGCTCATAGTTTGTGGAGGTTTCAGTCCATACTCAGCTGGCTGTAAAGCAGAGTGGAACCTGGAAGAGTACAGCGGTCCATGGTGGCAGAAAACAGCAAAGAGCAAAGGGAGTGACGGCAGCAGTGGCTTCTATCAAGTGTCTCTCCCATCCTTATATGATAAGCAGGTTATCCTAAGGTGAGGGTGTATAACTCACACAATGCCCATAAACTACTCTTGCATAGGATGAGGATGTTTACAAAGTAAGAGTCCTGGTTCTCTACTGAGTCACTTAATTAAACTTCTAAATTTCTCAAGTTGACACAATGTACCAACTATCACAGGCATGTACTGGTCAATAAAAAAATGAATTATCAAAATGTGCGGTGTAAATGAATCTAAGTAGGATTCTAGGAAATATAAACCATATCAGTGACAAAAATCAGATCAATAAGTGCTTTGCCACAGGGTGAAGAGGGGAGGACAGGATGGGTACAGAGAACCTTCTGGGGGTAATGGTTTTATTCTGTATCTGGGTTAGGGTGATGGTCTGATAAGTGAACATATAAGTCAACTCATCATTGTATGCTGTAGATATGTAGTTTATTCTTAGTATAGGCATATACTAGGTTTATGTTACACCTTAGTAAAGCTATAAAACATATTTGAAGAGAATAGCTTGTATTTTAAAGTAGCACAATTTGCATAAGGTTCTTCTCCGTGACTAATTTGTACTTTGTGTTAACCAAGAGACTTGGTTGTTTATGAAGAAAAGAGATTTGTTTAGCTCTCTGTTTTGGTGGCCCAGGAGCATGGGACACTAGCAAAGGCCTTCTGGCAAATGGCCTCACAGGGTGGAACACAGGTGTAAGAAAGAGGTCATGGGGAGGAGAGGCAGTAGGGACAGCAGGGACCATGGAGGCACCAAGTCTGGTCTGCTACAGCAACTCCCTTTAAACCTACCTTTCCTCAGTTATAAAATGGGACTTGGGTCATTAGGATTAGACAAGGTGGGGGGAGGAAAAAAGAGTTAGAGAAACCCAAAGAATCCTTTGTCAATCGTCAAGGGCCTCCATCCAAACCAGTGGCTCTTGTCTCTGCCTTGCTTCCTGGTTGTAGGAGAAGAGGGTAGAAAGAGGAGGGTAAAGAATCCTGAAGAAACAGGGGGAAGGAATTAAGGCCTCTCCATGTCCTTTGAGCTTCATCACTTTAGCTCTCCTGTGGTGGCAAATTAAACTAAACTGAAAGATTCCTTAGAGTTTTATTTCCTCAAAAGGCTCTCACGGTCAACAACAATGATTCCTAGCTTGGGAGAGAGGTTTGAAGGGAATTCTTTTGCTATGTCTCTGTCAAATTTCACAATCTCTCACTCCTCTTAAATAGTTTCATAACAGAGAAAACAACATTTTAACCATCCTGATCTCTGGCCTGTGAGCTGTGACTTCACATGTTGTATGTAAGGCCTGTTTTAGTAAATACGATTTGACTTTTGCTATACCTGAATTGATGGGACCCTCTGTTTCTCTCTAGTTTTTTTTTTTTTAATCTGTCTTGAATTCCAGTGGTTATGTTCATTATCTATTCAAAATTACCTAAAAATTATTGCCATACTTCTTAGACTAAAGAAAATTGAATTTAAATTTCTGTTTTATTACATGACAGATAAACCTGACTTCTCTTGAGCTTGGTTTCCATTTCTTATATTCAGAAAAGATAAATGAGACCATGTAGAAAGAGTTAAAATAATATCTAAGACCTTGGAAGTGATGAAAATAAGACTGCTTTGAAAAAGCCTGTGAAGTCAATGGCAAATGGATTATTGGTGCAAAACTGAAATAGGCCTGAGATTGGTGCAAATGATATTAGCCACTGAAGAACAAGAGGTAAATGCATCAGAGGCAGAGGCTGGCTATACACATTGCAATTCTGCCTTGTGTGAAGATTCAATATTTAGCCAAGGAGTAATTTTGGTCAACTACAGTGAAATATTTCATGATTGTTTAAAAAATCAGTTATTTGTAAGAAGTTAAAGTTTTTTTTGTAAGAAATTTAAAGCACTGATTTGTTTAAGTAAATTCCATTTGTCAGAGCAAAAAATGGATCACATATAGCTCCAGAGCTCAACAATAGCTTTGAGTTTTGATAAAATCTGTGAGTCCATTGCTTTCTGATCAACCTTGTACTGTTCTGAAATCTGGTATGCCTTTCTGATGTTGAAGGTCTCACCCTCCTGGTGTCTAGGCTTCTACAGCAGCTTCTTGAACTAAGCATCAGTAGGTGCTTAGCGATTTTTCACGATGTGGATATCAACTTTTGTGGTGGTGGCAATGAGAAATTTCTGATGTGTTCTATGCAAAGGAGTGTGATTAGGTGAAGAGGTCAGGTCACAAGTAGCCAGCCACTGGCCAACTGCTTCAGGAAAGCCACTGCCCTGCTGCTGTGGCACCTGGTGAGGAGGATCAAGATGGCCTCATGAGTGATGGTAGCTTGAAGTTTCCTCATGTGCTGACTGAAGGTTTTTTGCTGTGGCTCTGCAGTTTTAAAGTACATCTTCAGAAGCTTAACTTCTGGTACCACCACTCTTGTCATCGCCAGCTGTTTTTGTGACAGTAGCAACAACCTTTTCCCTTCTCAGCCTTGGATTCAGCAGATGAGTTCTTCCTTTTGTACAATCCTTTTTGAACTACACAGTGGATCAGAATCTACCAATTTCTCTAACCAGGTCATGGAGTTGGCTGCAGTAGGGTGCCACTTCTAGGAGCTCTTAGCCTTCACTTTACCCTGTTTAACCACACTGGTGGCACCAGTCTTCTTGGCTTTAGGTTTCTCCTCTTTAGTATCTATCTTTTCATCTTTTTTGCCCACCATCTTTCAAGATGGGTAAAAGGATATTTCATGACTTGAAAATGGATAGAGTGTGATATCAGATCCTCACCTCATTAGCCATTCACTCTGCTCTCCCCAGTCAACCTTGGGCACTTTGGATTCTGATGATGGTGCAGCCTAGAGGAATCAGGAGCCACATCAGGCTGATGGGGACATTTAGTGACTTACTATCTACAGCAAAGTGAAACTAGACTTTTCATTCTATATCAAACAGTTGGTGTTTTGGCTCTCAGAATTAGTTCATTATGGGCTTTTCTAGTGTGATTCAGCATCTCCAAATCTGACCAATCCTGGGCTACTGACTGAGCCAAAGTGAAGTTCATTTATCAAGGTTGCTAACTAATTGCACATTTCAAATTCAATAGTTCCTTCTCTGCTTCCATGCTATTGTGTGACTGAGGAGCATTTGAGAGTGTACTGCTTCCCTTTAGAAACTATTTCTTCTTAAGTCATTTGTGATTCCTCTCCACTCTGCCATTGCTCTAATTTTATGAATGTTCCTACCTAAGATCTTTTGCTATCTCCAATTGTGTCTCCACTTGACCTTAATGCTAGAGGGGACCTGGTTATTTCACCAAGAACCATATTTAAGACAGTGATCTTATTCAGTCTTATAATCAAAATCATGAATTGGTGACTGTCCCTTAAGCACCAAACTCACATTTCCAACTGCTTATTCAGTATTTTTGCTTCACTATCTCAAAGATTTTTCCAAGTTTATATATCTAGAACATGTTTTTTGTTTGCAACCTCTTTTGTAAGTGCATATTGATTGTACGTGTTAATGGGTTTCATTTTAGCAGATTTCTATATACACATAATTTACTTTGATCATTTTCACCTCCCACACCCCTGCCCCACCTTGTCTCTTAGTTTCACATTTGGGGGTGGTTTTCAATGCACAGAATATATTTTGATGATACCCACCTCTGCTATTACCCAATCTGATAGCACTTTTTCCTCTTGACAAGTGATAGCATTCCTTCTACTTTCTGTTATTCTTAAAGATTTTCTATATTAGAGGGGATATATGATAGTTGTCTTTCTGAATCTGTCCCAGTCCTGTTTGATATAATGATCTTCAGACTCATGCATTCTTTTCTCTGTGACAGAAATTTTTTCTTCCTGTGGCTATTATTCCACTGTATGTGTATGCTACGTTCTTGTTATCTGTTTACCTCTTAATGGGCACCCAGATTTGTTCTGTACTTTTGCTACAGTGAACTGTGCTGCAGTAAACATGGCTGCGCAGGTACCCATATATTATGCTGACTTTAATTCTTTGGGATTATATACTAATAAGTGTCATATCTTGATCAAGTAGTAGCTCTACTTTTTAATTTTTGAAGGAGCCTCCATTCTGATTTCCAGTGTCTATACTAATTTACATTCCCAAAAGTGGGATGGAAGTGTTTCTTTTACTTCAGTATCCTTGCCAGTGTTTTGTAGCTTGATGACAGTCATTCTGACTGGGTTGAGAAGGTATCTCAAGATAGCTTAGATTTGTATTTCTCTCATTATTAAAGATGCTGAATGTATTTTTATGTAGTTAGTGTCCATATGTATTACTTTTGAAATAAGTGTGTTCAATTCAGCTGCCCATTTTTTGATTGGGTTACTTGAGTATTTGGTGTTAAATATTTTGTGTTTATGAAGTCTGTACCAGTGAGGGCAAACCTTTTACAGGTTTCAATGTTAACAAACAGTTCGCAGTGGCACATAGAACAGGTTTGCCCCCACCGGTCTAGACACTAGTCCTCTGTTGGAAGAATAGGTGGCAAAGATCTTCTCCCTTTTTATAGGCTGCTTCTTCACTTTGTTAGTTGTCTTCCTTGCTGTATGTGAACTTTTTAATTTGATGTGGCTCACTTGTTGATTCTCACTATTATTTACTATATTATGTTGACTTTAATTCCTATTCAGGAAACCTTTTCCTATACTTAGGGTGTAATGTATTTCTCCCATATTTATTTTTAGCAGTTTCAAAGTTTCAGATCTTATGCATTGTTCTTCAATCCATTTTGAATTATTTTTCATTCAGGATGAGTTAGGAATCTAGTTTCACTCTTCTATAAGAGAATATCCATTTTTCTTCTTCCATTTGTTAAAGAGGTCATCTTTCCTACAATATATGTCTTCAGATTTTTTGTCCAGAATCATATGAAGGTAGTTCTTTGGATTTATTTCTATGTCTTTTATTACGTTCCATTCGTCTGTGTGTCTGTTTTTGTATTAGTATCACTCATTGCAGTATTTGAATCAGGTACTGTAATGCCAACAACCTTTCTCTTTTTTTTTTTTTTTTTTTTTTTTTTTTTTTTTTTTTTTTTTTTTTTTTTTTTTTTTTGCCTAAAATTGCTTTTTTTGAGGGGTCATTTGTGTTTCTATTTGAATTTTAGGATTTTTCCCCCTTGCCCAGTGGAGACTATCCTTTGTGTGTGGATGGAGATTGCATTTACTTGGTAGACAACTTTTGGTAATATGGCCATTTTACCAATATCAGTTATGTTAAGCCTTGAGTGTGAATGGCCATTCTACTTTATAATATTTTCTTCAGGGTTCTGAAATTTTCATAGCAGAAATATTTCACATCCTTGGTTAAATTGATTTGTAAGTATTTTTTAAAATGTCATTGTGAATGATATTTTTCATGGTTTCTTTTCCAGCTAGTCTTTGATTGGTGTACAGAAAAGCTATTGGTGGTTAAGTATGGATTTTATATTCTGTGACTTCGCTGAATTCATTTATGAGCTCTACAAGTCTTTAGCATGTTCTAAGCATAAGATTGCATTGTCTGCGAGTGCAGATAATTTGCTTCTTTTCTTCTTGCATTCCTTTTACTTTTTTGTCTTGCTTAATTGCTCTTGGTAAAATTTCAAGAGTGGTGACACCACACCAATAAGAGTGGTGACAATGAACATTTTTGCCTTAATTCTGACCTTAGGCGGAAATGCTATCAGCTTTCTTTCTTTCAGTATTGTGTTGGCTATGAGTTTGTCATATATGTGACTTTTACTATAATAATGAATGATCTTTTGATGCCTAGTTTCTTCAGGGCTTTTTTATTATGAAGTGATATTGACTTTTGTACAAGGTCTTTTCTGTATCAATT
The DNA here is from genome assembly GCA_004027025.1 of Myocastor coypus. Taxonomy (NCBI): domain Eukaryota; kingdom Metazoa; phylum Chordata; class Mammalia; order Rodentia; family Myocastoridae; genus Myocastor; species Myocastor coypus. The sequence continues at coordinate 14,706 of PVJA010032901.1, forward strand.
GAGAAATTGTGTGATTTTTTTATGCTTGATTCTATTTATGTGGTTAACAGGTTTATTGATTTGATTATGTTGAACCCTTTTGTATCCCTGGAATGCTTAGCTTAACCATGGTGTATATTTTCAATGTGTTGTTGACTTTAGTATGTCAATTTTTATTGAGGAGTTTTTTTTTATCTATGCTCATTAAAGATATTAATCCATAGTTTTCTTTATGTCTGTTTTCCTTTAATTTTTTTTAAATAAACATATCGAACCATCTGTATTGCTGTCATTGTCGCTGACTTTGCAGCATACTACTTGATACCCAAAAGCCACCATGCCCAACTTCGTACTCTTCAGTGGCAGTTCGCACCAGGACCTCTCGCAGCACATGGCCGACTGCCTAGGCCTGGAGCTGGGCAAGGTGGTCACCAAGAAGTTCAGGAACCAGGAGACCAGTGTGGAGATTGGGGAAAGTGCTAGAGGGGAGGATGTCTATATCATCCAGAGTGGCTGTGGAGAAACCAACGACAATCTGATGGAACTGCTCATCATGATCAATACGTGCAAGATTGCCTCATCCTCCAGGGGGATTGCAGTGATCCTGTGCTTCCTGTATGCCCATAAGGATAAAAAGGACAAGAGCCGTGCTTCAATTTCTGCAAAACTTGTGGCCAACATGCTTGCAGTGGCTCAGGGGGATCACAAAATCGGCATGGACTTGTATGCCTCTCAGACACAGGGATTCTTTGATATTCTGGTGGATAACTTGTACGCAGAGCCTGCAGTCCTGCTGTGGATTCAGGAGAATATCAGCAAGTGGAAGAACTGGATCATCTTTTCACAGGGTGAGGGCAGAGCCAAAAGGATGACATTCATTGCTGACAGGCTAAATGTGGAGTTGTTTTGATTCACAAAGAGAGGAAGAAGACAAATGAAGTGGACTGGATGGTGCTGGTGGGTGACATGAAGGGCCGTGTGGCCATCCTCGTGGACAACATGACTGACACGTGTAGGACCATCTGCTATGCTGCTGATAAGCTGCTCTCAGCTGGAGCCACCAAGGTTTATGCTATTCTTACCCATGGGATATTCTCTGGGCCAGCTATTTCCAGAATCAATAATGCTGCCTTTGAGGCTGTTGTTGTCACCAACACAATTCTGCAAGAAGACAAAATGAAGCACTGCAACAAGATTCAGGTGATTGACATCTCAATGATCTTAGCCGAGGCCATCTGCAGGACACACAGTGGAGAATCTGTGTCACACCTGTTCAGTCATGTTCCACTGTGAAAGTGACTGGGAAGTGACAAGTGGTTTCTTCAGGCCTCCCACTTGTTTTTCTGTCTGCTTTTTTAGTGCTAGGACTCAGCAATGATAAGATAATGGCTGGCAAAGGCATCAGATCTTTGTTCACACTGAATTCGTTGTTTCCTCTCTTATATCCAAGACTATTTCTAGTTCATTGGGGGATGATGGTTATTATTATTATTATTTCTTAATGAAATGTCTTAAATGTTTTTATTATCTTGACTTTTTCTCATTTTCTTTGTTCTTCTAATACATCTCTGAGGTGACAACATTCTAATATGAAATCCCACCACAGAAATTCATTCTTTATATATTTTGAGGTTACAAAGGCTTCAGTTAAGCCTTCTGTGTAAGTATGTAACTATAATGCTATGACCATTTGGGTAAAAATCCAGTATAACCCTTTACTTTGAAGGGAATCATAGAAAAATTATGATACAATGAATTTTTGTTTTTTCTTTTTAAAATGATAGATGGCTTTGCACTAAACTATCCCACTTACTGTATTTCATCTGAACCAAATTTTATTTATCTTAAAATAGCCACTGACATGTTTATTTTAGGGGAGACGTAACTATCACTTACTTGAAATGCCATATTCTGAAACTCAAAAATATGTTCAGCAATTCTCTGGTTCAGAGACCACTTTGAGAGGGAGCCTGTGCACCTGTGCACTCACTCACACTGGCACTCGCCCCTGGCCATCCCAGGTGGGCCTCACACCCTGTCATCTTATTCTTTCCATCATATCTTTAGCTGTAGTTTTTACTTTCCATTGTTTGCAGTGACTTTATGTTATGGACTTCTAACAAAATAGACTTCCCTAACTCCCCTCATATGTACTAGGTTAATCATTATTTTCCTTTTGATAGAAAAGATGACTTTTTTTGAGTGTTACCCAGCGCATATTTAAGCATTATTTCATGAGATTTGATTTGATATGCTTTTATCTTTTGTAATAAAAAATAGTAAGTCTTTGACAAATGTTTATCTTAATTAAAGCTGTTAAATGGAAAATGAGAGTAGGAGAGTCCTATGAAAAAGTAAACTAAAAGCAGCTTCATTAGGAGCTCAGGTGATTCTGAAAGGGAAGCTCACTGAGGATTCTATTAAGGTATCCTTTTAGAGCTTTGTTTTCCTACATGAAGTGCCTCGCTGCTTCTGGTAAACATATAGCCATTTTATTTCTTGGGATTTCTATGCTTATATGAAATGAAACCATAGTTGTAAATGTGCATGTAGATAGATGGCTAGACACACAAGAATGAGTTTAGATATATTATGGCTAAAGCCAGTTGATTTAAAGTTAATCATTTTCCCCAAGATATTTAAAGTTTATAGAGCTAATTCTAAAATGTAATCTGATTTTAAAAAATTGTTATATTATTCTCTGAATTAACTTGTTGTTTCTATCATTATTTAGCTCTTCTTTCATATCTTAAAGTAGGGTTGAGTGGAAACGCAGACTTTAACTACTTAATGCTTTTGTTTCAACAAAGGTGATAAAGCCTGCCAGGCAAATCATAATCTTTCTCATTCTTGGCTGTTCATGATGTGGAAACTTAAGTGAGGGCACCAATTATATCACTTCATGGGACTACACTGAATGGGGGGTTAATTGGATATATCTGTTGTAAAAGGGGGAGCCAGAGAAACATGAATATAGCAAAGCTGCTTAGCCTCCAACATAAATTATTACTCAGCCTGCAGATGTTTTTATGATGATAATTTTCCTTTGTTAGATACGATGTCTACTAGATCCAGCAATATTATGTATCATTTGCAGTGTTTGCACTGGTTTAGAATGTAAGATTTCCAATGCTATACTAAAACATCTCAATAAAAACATGCTAGCTCTTAAAAAATAAATAAGCATATCAACTTTATTTTTTTTAATTTATTTTTGTTATTATTTTTAACAATAGTTAATACATTGCATAATGGTGTCTTCATTGTAGTTGTTCAGAGTACAACATGCAGGCATGATTTTTTGTCTAAACCTCATCAATACAGATCTTTCTTTTCATTGCACAAAGAGAAAATAGCTGTATATTTGATCCAATGGTCCATAACAGTAGTGGATTATCAGCTCATCTGGCATTATCAGGGGCTCTTGACCTGAGCCTTTTACAACTCCACATATTAATATGGCTTTCCTTTTCATACCTCATGGCTAGACTTTTCTGCTTGATGGTTAAGATCGAGATAAAGAATGACCTATGTTACAAAGAATATGTAGCTTCTGTATTTAACAAAGTGTTCTAGTCAGGGTTTTAATAGAGCACCAGTTCTCAACCTGTGGGTTGCGACCCCAGTGGGGGTAGAACAACCAAAATACAGGGTGTGCCTAAAGCCATTCTGAATCATAACTGTAGCAAAATTACAGTTTTGAAGTAGCCACCAAAATTATTTTTCGGTTTGGGGTCACCGCAACATGAGGAACTGTATTGCGGGGTCACAGCATTAGAAAGGTTGAGAACCACTGTATTAGAGAAACAGATGTAATACAAGGAACAGATATTACACAAGATGTGCCAGTCCCAGAGTCAGATAGGGAAGCGTGCTGAGAGCGTCTGCACACTGCTACCTGAAGGATTCAGTCCCAAGGCTTTCATACTCACTACAGTGTTCCATCCCTACTGGTCTCTACTGGTCTTTGCCAGTTTCTACTGGTTCCTAATAATCTCTAATGGTCGGTCAGCATTGTGTCTGCAACAGAAGGCAGAAGAATCTGCTATGGAAAGCTGAAGGGTCCAATCTAGAGGCTGACGAGTCTGTGCAGGAAGCCAGGAGATAAAGTCCAAACTGAGTTATTCTGGGGCAAGGTCCTCATGGCTCACAGTGTGAAATAGCCAGGCAATGCAGACAAATTGATAAAATGTATTGACCACCAGGCATCCAGCCAAGTTGACTGTATCAACCAATACACGAGGTCAGTCAGGTACCTTCAGGGTTTACCCTGGAACTGTGCATTGTGATTTGCAACACTTTTGTCAGCGTCAGCCATCTGGATGAGTCTCTGAAATCCTGAGAGAATGTTTCCTCTCTAGGTGACTCTTCTTAGGCACATTGTACATCATTGATCACTTTCCTCTGTGGCCCCACAATCTTTGCCTTATAGAGTTAGTTTAAAAATATTGCTTCCATTGCTATTTTATGCAATGTTTGAGGAGCATTCTTACTAGTTCTTTAAAGTTTAGCAGCAAACTTGTATGATGATGGGCTTTTTATTTTTGGTTGGGCTAATTTTTATTACTGCTTCAATTACATTGTTTTCAATATGTATTTTTTTTTCAATATGTTTAGATTTTTAAACATCTTTTCTTAGTTCAGTTTGGTAGGTCATATGTCTCTATAAATGTACCCATTTATTATTATTCTCCAATTTTTTAGAAAAATAAATTGGTTTCAAAGCAGCCCCTAGCAATCCTCTAGATTTTAGTGATGACTATTGTAACATTTTCCTTTTATCTCTAATTGAATTGATTTGGTTCTTTTCTGTCTTTCTCTTGGTTATTTTGACTAAGGGCTTATCAATTAGTTTATGGTTAAAAAAACTATATTTCACTGACCTTGTGTAGTTTTTTTTTTTTTTTTTAGTTTTATTTGACTTGATTTTATTATTTCTTTTCATTTCAGCTCTAATTTGTGTTATTTATTCCTTTCTCTTAGGTTTTTAAGGCCTTGAGATGAATCATTAGGTTATTTTATTTGAAATCTCTCTCTCTCTCCCACCCTCTCCCCCTCTTTCCTTTTCCCTTTGACTTAGCTTCTCTTTGCGGAAACCAAAATACTCAACACCCACAGCTGTATGGAGAAACACTGTCGGTTCATAGTTGGCTGACTCTGAAGGAAGAGTGGTATGGGGGTTGGGCATGGCAGAGCAGAAACAGCTCGTGGCATTACAGTAGAGGCAGAGAAAACAATCAAGGAAGGAAGGCCCTTCCAGGTCATAGACCCAATGGCTCACCTCCAACCAGGCTTCACCTCCTAACATTTCCTAACATCTCATTTAGCTATAAATTTATCAGCGGACTAGTCTACTGAGGAGCATCATGGGCTCTGATCTAATCACAAACCTTATGTATAAGTGCACAAAGCTTTAGGGAAACATCTAGATATATCTCATTTCTTTATTTTTTTTTACTTTTCTTTCTTTCTTTCTTTCTTTCTTTCTTTCTTTCTTTCTTTCTTTCTTTCTTTCTTTCTTTCTTTCTTTCTCTCTCTCTCTCTCTCTCTCTCTCTCTCTCTCTCTTTCTTTCTTTTTTTTTCTTCTTTTCTTTTTTTTGTAGTGTTGGGGACTGAAGTCAGGACATTTGCATTGAGCTACACTTCCAATACCTTTCTGAAACTGTGAGACAGGATCTCACTGGGTTATCAAGTTGGCCAGGCTAGGTCAAACTTATTTCTTCCTGTCTATGATTCCCAGAGTGTTGAGTCTACTGGGATCTACCACCACACCTCATCTGATTTTTGTTGTGGCCATTGTTAGGTATAAGCTCCCTTCTTAGTAGTGTTGTGATAGAATGTTGCATTTCCATTTTCGTTTGATTCTAGGAAATTGTTAAGTTCACCCCTGATTTCTTCAATCACCCAATGATTGTTCAGAAGACAAATGTCTAGTCTGATTTTTGTGATTTCCTTTGCTGTTCATTGCTAGTTCTATTACACTATGATCTGATAAGATGCAAGAAATTATTCCAAATTTTGTGTTTTTAAGCTTTATCTTATGGTCTAAAATATTACCTATTTTGAAGAATGTTCTGTGATGTGCTGAAAAGAATATGTATTTTGAAGTTGTTTGAGAAAATATTATATAGATATCTGTTAAATCTATTTTGTCTATTGTGTAGTTTAAACTTGACATTTATTTATTGATTCTCTTGGTCTGTATAATCTGTTGGTAAGAGTGGGATATTGAAACCACCAATTATTATATTGGAACCTAGGTATTCCTTTATGTGTTTTATGAAGATATGTGCACCAATGTTTGGGGCATATATATTTACAATTGTATCTCCTTGATGTTCCTTTTACTAATATGTATTGAGAGTTTTTTTGACTAATTTTGTCTTAAAGTCTGCTTTGCAAGATATCAATATAGCTATTCCTGATTGCTTTTGAGTTCCGCTTGCATGGAATTAGTTTCCATCCTTTCACTTTTAACTTATGTATGTTTTTGATAATGAGGTATGTTTTTCTGAATAGTAAAGAGTTGAGTACTTTTACGTCTCCTAGGCTGTTCTATTATAATTGAGTAATTAAAGCCATTTATATTCAAGGTTCTTTTTGTATTTATTTATTTAATTTGGTATAGTGTCTCACCATACAGCACAGATTCATAGTGATCCTTTCATTTCAGCTTTCCCAGCACTGGGATTACAGGTGTGTGCCACCATGCCTGGTCTTGGCAGCAAGCTTCGTGCACCTAGGGTGGAGCTGGCAGGGCATGTGGTACCAGGGGTCGAACTCAAGTCCTTTTACTTGTCTATGCAGAGTTCCTATATAAAGCTATGGCCTATAGTGGGGTTTTTCCCCCCCAGTGGGGTCTTTATCTGGATTTGGAATCAGAGTGACACTGACTTTCACAAATGAATGAAGTGAGCACTCCAGTGCATTACAATTTATTTGAAGAGCTTAGGGAATATTGCTGACAAAATATCCTTAAAGAGTTTTTGGAATTCAGCAGTGAATCCAATAGGTCCTTGGCTTTTTTTAAGTTTGAAGACTCTTTATTACTACATCTATTTCATTGCTTGTTTTGGAGTTATTCAGAATATTTAGATGTTCTTTGGTTATCTTTGGTTAGAAATCTGTCTATTTCTTCAAAATTTGCTAATTTTTTGGAATACAATCTTTGAATGTAGTTATTGACTATTTTGTGGATTTTTGACAATATTTGTCATAATTTTACCTTTTTCATTTCCAATTACATTACTATGAGTCTTTTCTCTATTTCTATAAGTCTGATTGAACACGTATCTATTTTATTTATGCTTTCAAAGAACCAGGTCTTAGGTGTGTTGATATTTTATACTTTTTCAGTCTCAATTTCATTGATTTTCTCTCTCAGATTTATAATTTTTCTCCTTAATTTCAGTTTGCATTGAATTATTAATGTTTTCAAGTGTCTTAAAGTTTCTCACTATGATATTTATTTGGGCTTGCTCTGTTTTCTAAAAGTGAATATTGATTGTAATGAGCTTTACACTTAAGATTGATTGCACTCATAGTGTCCTAAGGTTTTGGTGAGTTGTATAGTCATTGTCATTAGATTTCATGTCATTAGAAATTTTAAAATTTCTCCTGTGACTCATTGTTTATTTAGGAGTAGGCTGTTTCAACTGCTTCTATTTTTTATGGTTTCTTCAGTTGCTGATTTCTATTTTCATTGTGAAGAGGTCTGATAATATGTATGGGGTAATTTCATTTTGGGGGAGGTAATTTCAATTCTTTTGTATTTACTCAAGCAGTCTTTCCCATCTGTTTTGAGAAAGAATGCCATATGCTGCAGAAAGGAATTTATATTCTGTTATAGAGGGATGGAATACTCTGTAGATGTATATTAAGTTTATGTGTCCAAGGATGTGGTATTTCTTTGATTTGTTTTATTTGGTTGATCTAATTCTTTGGGAAAGTAATGCATGAAAATTTCTTACTATGGCTGTGTTTGTGTTTCCTTGATATTTTAAATTCAGTAGTTTTATTTTTTCATGAAGACAGATGCTCCAGTTTTTGGTGCATAAATATTTATTCATGTTAGTTCTCTTTTGTTGGATCCGTCACTAGGATAAAGAGAACTTTGTCTCTTCTAATAGTTTTTGTTTCAAGTTTGCCATGTTTAACATTTAAACTACTACCCCTGTTTGTTTTCAGGATCCTGATGTATGAGATATTGTTTTTCAACCTTTAAGTTTTAGTCTGTGAATAACTTTCTATGATTGATTAGTTTCTTGAATGCAATAGACTGCAGGATTCTATTTTGTTTTTAAATTCAGTGTGCTAATCTGTGTCTTTTAATTGTGGAGTTGAGGGCAGTAACGTTGAGAGATAGTACTGAGATGTCATTTGCCTCTGTTGGTAGATCCTTTTTCCTTTCCTGATCTGTTTGTTGTTGTTTATCCATTGACTTTGCTTGGAGTTTTTGTTTCCTCTGGGTTTTTAGCTATGTCAGTTTTATTGTTTCTGTCAAGAATATTCTTAAGTATTTTCTGGAGTGCTGCTTTAGCACTCACACATCTTTTGAGCTAATTTGTTTTCACAGAAATACTTAAAGGTTTTTCAGCTATTTTGAAGGGTAGCTTTGCTAGATAAGTTAATTTGGGTTAATATTTATTTGATCAACCTTGCATGCCTATATCTGTTAATTTAGACAACAAATTTGATGATAACAATACATAATATAACAACTGTTGATTTTCAATTCCAAATTTGAAATTCTGCATCATTTTTATTGTTTCTTGTTGCTTTATTTTTTTCTGTCTTTGTTATTGTTATTTGTTTTTCATTTTTCTCTCTTTAAAAATAAAAAAAATAGATGCTACAAGTCCAAACTTTAACAATAGAAAAAATAAGGATATAATAAGTTTTTCTCTGACTGCTTTAAAATTCTGAGGGTTTTTAATTTCTTTTTCAATTCTTTTATTGTTTAAATTTAACAATGGTTATATTACATATTTTCATCATCGGATCAGTTTAGATTAATACATATAGGTATATAAGATTGATCAAACAACTAAACATTAACCTTTCTAAATCCACATTACTTTTTTTTTTTCTTTTCCCCCTTTTTTTCTTTGAAAGTTGACATATTGCATATTGTC
>PVJA010032902.1:0-23750 GCA_004027025.1 Myocastor coypus
TTCCAGGGTCAAATCCCCTCAGGATTAAGTTTGGGACCATAGACAGTACTTTGTAGAACTGTTTTTAGTGTCAGTCTTCGGGACGAGTCACGGCCATTGCTTGGCCATTTTGCTTTCTGTGAAAGCCTGAGAGAATGTTTTTCTCTGAGTGACTCTCCTTAGATGCACTATGGTTCATTCATCCCTTTCCTCTGAGGTCCCATAATCTCCTTAACCAGAAAATTTGGGAACCTCTGAGTTATAGGATATTACAGCACAGGTTCTATTATATTCTGGGTCTTTATTGACCTTGAAGGGCTAGGTCCAAAATATTGGCTATCCTCATACCCCTTCATTTTCTCCAATTTTTGGTCTGTTAACTTACATTCTTAACCCTCCAGCAGAAAAGCTTTGTGATACTATTACTATATAACATAGGTACTTGAGCTTATCATCACTGGCTTTCTGAGTATCACATATCTTTGACTTAGCTTGGAAATTATATTTCTGACCATCACTGATATTCTAATTAGTATCATCTTATAATTTAAAAAATTGAACAGGGCTGGTGAGATAGCCCAGCAGACCAAGTGTCTGCTTAGGTGAGTTCAGGAACTGAGGTTTGATCTCCAGCACTACAAGCTGCCCACAGGCATTCTGAGCCAGCAACCAAGACTAAGCATGTTGGCACTCCTCTATAATTCCAGCTCTGGAGAGGCTCACACAGGAGAATCATGAGTCTGAGCTACATAGCAAGACCTGGTAGCAAATACATGTAAAAAAAAAATGAACAACACACTCCAAAATTAGAGTATTAATTGGAGATTTAGGTAGACAGTAATGAACTCAATAACTAGAATTGTGACAGATGCTATAAACCAAGAGTCTCACTAGAGGAAGAATTGTGCCCTTTTGGTAAATTAATTCATCACCATTAGCAGGTTTTGAATGCAGGTATGCATATATGTATGGTGAGAGGGAAATGAAGATCTGAGTATGGTTGGATAGTAAATCTAGAATCAGTATATGTACTGGAAAGTGGAAGATGAATCCAAACTTCTGCTGCCATTGATCACCTACTGGGAAGTACCTTATTTGATGTGAATGCTATGATTCCACTGTTTCCCAGTGCAAACACAACTTGAAGAATGGTGTGTGCTTAAATTAGGTGATTAGTTTCTCATATCTATATCTTGCACTCTAAGCAACTTCCAATTATAATATTCTGAATCTCTATCACTTTTTTATGTATTTAGTACAAGGCTTACAGGTTCTCCCTACACAAGTCAGACTCATAATGATCTTCCTGTTTTTAATCTCCCAAGCACTGTGGTTACAGGCATGCACCACAACACCTAGTCTCATTCGCTGTCTCCGTATACCATGGTGGGGGTGTGATGGCAAGAAATGCCGGGGATCAAACCCAGGTCCCTGTGCCTTCCTAAGCAGGTGCTTTGGTCTGCTGAGCTATCTGACTGGCCTTCTATCACTTTTTATTTTTCTCTTTACAATAAAATGTAAAAATTATAATGAGTATCGTAAGTATATCTTTCTTTGAAAATAATATCATTACAGCTGTATTTAGATTAAATGAGGTTATGCTGAAGTGTGGTATATACTTAAAATACATTGTTGGCGTAGAAAAGACATAGATCAAGAAATACCATATACATCATTTGACCACAGAGGCATAGGTTAGAGTGATCTGTCTCTCAATGGAACATGAAATAAACACCACCAATGTAACCTAGGGAAACGCAGGGAAGGATTCACCCAAAATGTGCTGTGTATGCTTTATCAGCATTTAGCCTCCACACAATAATAGAATAAATTTACATTATTTTAAGTAACCCAGTTTGTTGTCTTCTTTTGTGTGGTCTCTGGGAAAACTATATGTAATGTTATCAGAAGTATCTATGATTTGAGTCCAATTTTTTAAATGAAGTTTACTATCTAGTTGCAGTGGCTGCTTTTGCCTTGTGCACACGCTGGACTGCAGAAATGGCTGGTGTGGGAACAGAGCAATACATATCATCCAGTTTATAGCTTCTCAGTGCTGCTCTTCAATGAGTGTCAGTCTGATTTAGATGATTGTAAACACAGACTCACTAGATTCCTGTTGCTACTTCATTGTGAGGGTAGATGATTACAAAAGGTTTAGAGCCTAATTTTTTTAAATCATGCCTTCTTTTTTGCTTCCAAGACCTTGTAGTCTCTGCCTTCCATTTCTCCTTTAAGCTTAATTAGAAGAAAAAAAAAAAAACAGTGGGGGGAGCAAATCTCACATGCAGGCACTCATTTCTGATATGAAGCCATCAACCAGGAATATGTCATTAAATAAATTTAGCCATTGTTCAGGACCAGACATTTCCAGAAGATGGCAGTACAAGACAGGTAGAGGTTCAAAAGGAATTGAAAATTCGAAAAAGCAGGAAAACATGTAAACTTGTTATTGCATAGAGTAGTTTTAAAATGGAGCCTGAAATTAACTAAAACATATATAAAAACAAAATAAACTGACAAAGACAAATTACTGGTGTGTAATTTACCACTCACAGGTCACATAAGATTTTAAGGGAAGCCGGGCATGGTGGCTCACGCCTGTAATCCCAGCACTCGGGTGGCTGAGGCAGGAGGATTGGTGCGAGTTCGAGACCAGCCTGGGCTACAAAAGTGAGCTCAGGACCAGCCTCAACTGCATAGCGAGACCCTGTCTCAAAAAAGACAAAAAAAAAAAAAGATTTTAAGGGAAATCATGACATTGAATACACTCTTAAGACTATTCTAAATACATCTAAGAAGTCAAATGAGTTACATTATCAAAAAAAAAAAAAAAAAATCTCTGAGAGTTGTGGTTTGCCGGGGAAATTTGCACAATTTTTATAATGATATTCATTTTTTATTGATCTGACATGTTTTAGGCACATTATACTGTAAATATGTGCATAAATTTTTATTTATTTTTCAGCCACTAAAGAAACTACTATTATCTCAACTTTATAAATACAGAAATCAAACCTTAGAAAGATTTACTAAAAGTCAATTCATGCATAAAATACAAAACCCGTCTAAGATAATTTAGTCTTCTTAAAAATTGAAACTTTTATCATTGAATAATTTTGTCTTTGATTTTTTTTTTTTTTTTTTGTCTTTTTGAGACAGGGTCTCGCTATGCAGTTGAGGCTGGTCCTGAGCTCACTTTTGTAGCCCAGGCTGGTCTCGAACTCACACCAATCCTCCTGCCTCAGCCTCCCGAGTGCTGGGATTACAGGCGTGAGCCACCACGCCCGGCTGTCTTTGATTTTTGATTACTTGAAATTTTGCTTGCTTAAGAAGATGTGAGATTTTGACCCACAAACCAGGCCCGGAGCATGAGTGAGACCACCCTGGGGCAGCTGGAAACTCATTTGACCCAGAAACCAGCTTGTCATTTGAGTGAGACCACCCTGATCTCACCAGAAAATTATTCTACCAAGCAAGCAGGCCCAGTGAATGAGTGAGACCACACTGGGGCAGCCAAAAAGTCAATTGCCTCAGCAACCAGGCCCAGGCCCAGCGTGTGAGCGAGTCCTCCCTGGGCCCGCCAGAAACTCTTTCAACCCAGGAAACAGGACCAGCGCACTCAGTGTGGAAAACTGCTGCAGAACACCCTGCAGAGAGACTAGAGACAAGACCAATGCAGCTGATTCAGGAGCAGAACATCTTGCCAGAATGGTATAGTAGGTTTGTCTCCAAAGGCTGCAACAGGAAGAAATGGAGGTCCACCCACACTGACCAATCTGCGCCTGTGCCCAGGTAGGATCTGTGTATAGGCATGCGCACCCATGCCACCAGCCACTGCCCACCCATGCTAACCTACCTGGGCCTGCTCCCAGGCAAGTCCTCTCCTCAGGTGTGGGCCCCAGAGCGGACTGCTTCCAGAACTCCAACCCTGCCTGCACACACTGAACATCTGGATCTGCACCCAGTTGCAGCAGGAAGAAGCTCGGCACAGCAGCAAGACCAAGCCAGGCAAATCAGAAAGGGATCAAGACTGGTGAATCCAGACACAAATTTCGACAGGCATTACAGCATAACTTCATCAAAGTGCCGAGTTCATACAAAATTACAAAGAGAAGGAGTGAGATGCAATTTTACGTCCCAAGTCCACTAAGAACAAATACAGGAGACAATATCATTATAGAAAATGGGAATCAGGGAGTTGAAAACTCTGAATTGGTAGTATCTATGGTAGACAGACAAGTGCAGAAATAGATAGAGGAAGTCAGATCAAACATAACATCTGAAATAAAAAAAGGAAGTGCATGAATTAGTAGAATTTAAAGTGGAAAAACTACTGCAAAAATTTATACAGGAAGTCAGACCAGAAATGACCTCTGAAGCAAAACAAAACAAACAAACAAACAAAAAACCCAAAAAAACAGACATCTCTAATTTAATAGCATCTAAAGTAGAGGAACAACTGCAGAAAGGTAGAGAGGAGAACAGAGCAGAAGTAATCTCTGAAGTAGAGAAACAAAGGATAACTACAATGAAAAACTTAAATGCTACAAAGAAGACATTCATAAAAAATTAGAGGAGAATAGAAAAATGACTGATTCCCTGAATGAGCAATATAGAAAAGAAATAGATCACATGAAACAGTTTTAAAGAGATATACAAGAAAATAAAATGTCAGTAACAAACTAGCAAAACCAAATGAATGAAAGTGAAGATAGAGTTTCAGACCTTGAAGACACAGTTGCAGCCAGTGAAAGAGTAAGAAAGGATCTTTTAAAAACAACCAGAATGCAGGAAAAATAATTCAACATCTGCAAGATGATGCAAAAATGAGCAATGTGAGATTGATAGGAATCAATGAGAAAGAAGGAATCAATACAATGATATAAAAATATGGGAAGAAGTAATAGCAGGAAATTGCCCAAATATGAAAAACAATCTGACATTCAGTTAACTGAAGCATATAGAACTCCAAATGCCATCAACGTGAATAAAAACACACCCACACATATAATAGTCACGATCCCAGAAATCCAGCAGAAGAATAATATACTGAAAGTTGATAGCGATAAGAAACAGATCACATTTAAAGGAAAATCCATTACAATAATGGCAGATTTCTCTTCACAAACCATGCAGTCTAAAAGAGCATAGAGCAAAGTGCCTCAAGTCCTCCCGGAAAAAAATTCCAGCTCGGACTGCTACAACCTAAAAAACACTCTTCGTCCATGAAAACAAATTCCCGTCTGCAGTTCTATACCCTGCATAATTCTTTCAAGTATGAGAGAGAAATGAAATACTTCCATGACAAGGAGAAGCTAAAGAATTTCATGATGTCATAGCCAACACTGCACAGAATACTAAAAAATGTTTTAGAGAGGGACCAAAATGAACCAAACTCCACAAATGACAAGAGAAAGAACCCAGAAAATAGGGCAACCAATTAAACACAGGAGAAAAAGGGGTAAACAATAGTAAGAAAAAGACATGTCAATCATAAGTGAATATATTTCAATTATAACTGTCAACATAAAGAGACTCAATTTTCCAAGTAAAAGAAATACACTGACAGAGTGAATAAGCAAAATCCAACAATATGCTGTATACAAGAAATGCACTTAACTCATAAAGCAACACATAAGTTAAAAGTGAAAAGATGGAAAACAACACTACATGGCACAGCAACACACACACAAAAAGCAGGGGAAGCAATTCTGTTTGCAGATAGTCTAAACTTCAAACCAAGATTGGTGAAATGAAATAAAAAAAAATACAAACTGGTTAGGGGAAATATTCAAGATGAAAAGGTAACACTCATTGATATATATGCACCCAAATGGTAGCACCAAGTTATATGAGACGAATCTTAATGAATATGAAAAATATAATATCCAATACCACCATCTTAACAGGAGACTGAACATGCTTTTATCCCAAAAAGATAGGTCAAACAGAAAAAAATTAGCACAGAAGTTGCAGAACTGAACCAGAACTTGGAACAACTAGACTTATAGTACATACACAGAGTATTTCACCCAACCATTTCTGAAAACACATTTTTTACAGCTGCATATGGCACATTTTCTAAAGTAGAACACATATTAGTGGATAGATAGGTCATATTATCCCATGCATATTATCTGACCACAGTGCAATGAAATTGGAAATAAATGGCAAAAGAAACCAAGAACAACCCCACAAATACATGGAAATTAAACAACACCCTTCTCAGCAACTGGTGGGTTACAGATGAAATTAAACAAGAAATTAAACAATTTCTATAATTTAATGAAAATTCAAACACAACCTACCGAAATTTATGGAATGTCATAGAAGCAGTTCTCAGAGGGAAATTTATAGCTCTAAACGCACACATTAAGAAAACAGAATGGGAAAAAATAAATAATCTCATGCAGCACCTAAACTGAGTAGAAAAATAAGAGCAAACAAAATCAAAAGCCCAAAGATGTGAGGAAATTATAAGACTAGAGGAGAAATTAGCTGAATTGAGACAGAGCAAACAATACAAAGAATTAATGAATCAAAAAGCTGGTTCTCTGAAAGATTAAATAAAATTAATAAGCCCCTAGCTAACCTCATCAAAAAGAGGAAAGATAAGACTCAAATTCAAGCAATAAGGAATGAAAAGGGTGAAATTACTACAGACACAGCAGAGATTCAGAGGATCATAAATAACTACTTTGAGAATCTTTACATTCACATAATTGAAGACAAACATGGGATGGACAGATTCCCAGAAAGGCACAAATTACCAAAACTGAATCAAGAAGATGTAATTTCTCTCAATAGCCCAAGAACAGTCAATGAAATACTAATTAATAGAAAGCCTAGCATCAAAGACAAGTCCAAGATCTGATAGATTCACCACCGAATTCTATAAGAAATTTACAGAAGAAATAATCCCAGTACTCCTGAAACTCTTCAATGAAATTAAAAAGGAAGAAATCCTCCCAAAATCATTCCTAGAGGCAAGTATTACACTGATACCAAAACCAGAGAGAGATGCAACTAAAAAAAGAGAACTACTGGCCAATTTCTCTCATGTACATAGATGTAAAAATCCTCAGTTAAAACCTCGACACCAGAATAAAGCAAATTATCAAGACGATTATACACCCTGATGATGTAGGATTCATCTCAGAGATGCAAGAATGGTTTAATATATGCAAATATATAAATGTAACACACGATATCAATAGAGCCAAAGCAAAAATCACATGATCATTTGAATTAACGCAGAAAAGGTTATTGATAATGTCCAATACTCATTCACGTTCAGAATCCTAGAGAAAATTTAAATAGAGAGCCTCTAACTCAACCTGATAAAGGCCATGTATGACAATCCAACAGTTAACATAATTCTAAATGTGGAAAAACTGAAATTTTTTACTATCAGATATGGAACAAAGTAGGGATGCCCCCTATCACCACTCCTATTCAATATAGTTCTGTAAACATTAGCTACAGCATTAGAAGAGAGAGAGATAAATCAAAGGAACAAGAATCGGTAGAGAAGAAGTTAAATGATCATTATTTACAGAGCACAAGATAATCTATTTAGCAGATAAAACAAAACAAAAAACTCCACCAGGAAGCTACTATAATTAATACACAAATTCAGTAGTGTAGATGGATATGAAGTCAATACACAAAAGCCAAAAGCACACTTCCACACAGACAACAAACACACTGAGAGAGAAATTAGAGAAATGATCCCATTTATGATAGCACCAAAGAAATTGAAATACTTGGGAATTAACCTAACTAAAGATGTAAAAGACCAATTCAATGAAAACTACAGTACTCTTGAAAAAGAGATCCTAGAAGATTTCAGAAAATAGAAAGATATTCCCTGCTCCTGGATAGGAAGAACCAATATTGTGAACATGGCCATACTCCCTGAATTGTTTTAGATATTTAATGCAATCCCTATCAATATACCATCAACATACCTCACAGACCTGGAGAAATCATTCGTAAAATTTATTTGCAACCAAAAATGACCTAGAATTACAAAGACAATCCTGGGCAACAAACACAAGGCAGGAGGCATTACAATTCCTGACCTCAATTTATACTGCAAAGCTACAGTAATAAAATCAGTATGGTACTGGCAAAAAATAGAGCTGATAATCAGTGGAATAGATCAGAAGATGCAGAATCAAATAGAAACACACTCAGACACTTTATCTTTGACAAAGAGGCCTAATATGTTTAGTCGAAGACAGATAGACTCTTTAACAAATGGTGTGGGAAAAACTGGCTCTCTATAGGCCGAAAACTAAAACTTGACCCAGGTCGATCTCCATGCATCAAACTAAAGTCAAAATGGACTAAAGATCTAAATACTAAAAGAGAAACATTAAATCTCCTGAAAGAAAAAGTGGTAGAAAATCTTGAGGATATCGGGATAGGTGAAGAATTCATGGACAAAAATTAAAATGCACGTTTAACACTTAAAAGCATCAACAAATGGGACCTCCTCCAGCTAAGAAGTTTTTACAAGTCAAAAGAAATTATCAGCAGAATGAAAAGACAACCCACAAATTTGAAAAGGTGTTAAATAATAATTATTCAGACAAAATTCTTCTATCTAGAATTTATAAAGAACTAAAAATCATTAGCTTCCCAAAATTCAAAGATGCAATCCAGAAATGGGCATCTGAGATGAACACATACGTCTCAGAGAAAGAAATTCAAGAAGCCTACAAATACATGAACAAATGGTCCACTTTGTTAGCCATTTGTGAAATGCAAATTAAAACAACATTTAGATACCATCTCACCCCAGAAAGAATCTTTCATAAAGAAATCAACCCGCAACAAATTTTGGAAAGGCTGTGGAGAAAAGGGAACCCTTCTGCACAGTTGCTGGGGATGCAGACTGGAGAAACCATTATAGAGAGCAGTGTGGAGACTACTTCAAAACCTGGAACTGGAAATCCCATTCAATCCTGCTATCCCCCTACTGGGAATTTTCCTAGAACTGAAAACATCGTGCCAAAGTGATATCTGTGCACCTTTGGTTATATCAGGACAATTTTTAATAGCCAAATCTTAGAAATAACCAAAATTCCCATCATCTGAAGAATGTTTGTAAAAGGTGTGGTATTTTTATACAATGGAATATTACTCAGCTATAAAGAATGATAAGCTGGAAGACTTCATATACAAATGGATGTATCTTGAAGATATATGCATAAGCACAATAAGACCTAAAAGTGTAAATATCACATAGTCTCCCTAGTGTAAGAACTGAAAAGAAGAAATTAAAATGGAGAGGCATAACACAACTGAATGGAAACCAAGGACTTAAGGGTTAAACAATCAAATAACTGCAAGCAGAAAAGATAAGAAGCATGGAAGGGGCAAAACCATATACTTATATGCACAGGATGAATTAGATAATGATCCTAGGAAACTCTAAAATATTTTTGACACTGAGGTTCACAATGTGTAAGAGTAAAAATATGCTTGGAATGCTTGTCATTCTGATCTTTTATTTATTTATTTATTTATTTATTTATTTATTTATTTATTATTTTTTTGTCTTTTTGAGACAGGGTCTTGCTATGCAGTTCAGGCTGTCCTTGAGCTCACTTTTGTAGCCCAGGCTGGTCTCGAACTCGCACCGATCCTCCTGCCTCAGCCTCCCGAGTGCTGGGATTACAGGCGTGAGCCACCACTCCCGGCCTCATTCTGATCTTTTAGATGTGTGTTTCTTCTAATATAACTTCGGTTACTGCTATATTCTCTCTCAAGTAAATGGTTGATTTACAAAAAAACCAAAAATGGTATTAAATGAGAGTAAGACAGTAGGAAAAACGTCATAGGATTGACCAGCTACAATTTTGTATATACTTAAATTTGTAAATGTGTACAAATGTGTAACTGCTTTTATCACATTATATAGGGATTTATTAGAATATCAATGATTGAGAGTAAATACCAATTCCTAAGTAAGCTTAAATTGCTTAATATTCAGAAATACAGTGATGCTATGCTCAAGTACCTATGTTATAGAGTAATAGAAACCCTAAGTTTTTCCTCTGGAGGTTTAAGAATATAAGTTTACAGACAAAAAATTAGAGAAAAAGAAGGGCTACAAGGATTGCCAATATTTTGGCCCTATCCCTTCAAGGTCAGTGAGGACTCAGGACATAAGAGAACCCGTGCTGTAACATCCTATAACTCAGTGGTTTTCCAAATTTTCTGGTCAAGGAGATTATGGGGCTACAGAGGAAAGGGACTGAAAATATATAGTGTACCTAAGGAGAGTCACCTAGAGAGAAAACATTCTCTCAGGCTTTCACAGAGAGCAAATTGGCCAAGCAATCGCTGTGACCCATCCAGATGCATGAGACCAACAACAGTACCACAAAGCACTGTACATTATTCCAAATTAAATTCTGAAGGAATTTGACTGACCTTAGGAGATACAGCAAATTTAGATGATACAAAGTTGAACAACTTAAGGCTAATAGGCATGAGTGAGAAAGGAGGAGTCTGTACAAATGATATAAAAAGTATGTGGACAGAAGTAACAGTAGAAAACTTCCCAAATATGGGGAAATATTTTGACATTCAGTAACTGAAGCATACAGAACTTCAAATAACATCAATGCAATCAAGTTTCAATGCTAGTTCAATAAGTGTTGATTGGGCCTTAAAGCTTTGTATTTCTACAAGCAGGGCCAAGGAGACATCTCAGCAGTATAAGTGGCTGTCTTGCAAGCATCAAGTCATGAGTTTGATGTCAAAAAAAAAAAAAAAAAAAAAGCAGCAGCAGAGGTTTGATTCCTATCCTTCCCTGCCGGCCCCACCCCAGGGAATGATGAAATGGCAATTGAGACTGGGTGTGATGGTGCTCTCTTGTAATCCCACCTCTTTGGGAGGCTCAACACAGGTGGATCACAGAGTCCTATGTACATTGTGAGACCCTGTAGACCCTGTAGAACCTTATTAAAACACCAAAAAAAAAAATTGAGGCCAGGGAGATGGCCCAGTGGCCTAAGGGCCTGTTTGACAAGTGGAAGGTCCTGTGTTTGATCCCTGGTTCAAAACTTAATAAGTAAATTAAATAAAATATATTACTCACCAAAATATACATTACGCACATATTTTTCTATGCACCATAGTGATACTGATGCTTGTATTCTAGGAAACACTGACGGCCAACTACTTCTGCACATTACAGTATATTATTGTAAACCTTTATGACACTGGGCTACAAATATTTTGGGGCTGTTGCTTCAAAATCAAGATTTTGAAACAAACAAAAATCTTTCTGAAATAAAATTTCATTTTGCAATTGAAAAGTTTCTTCACTTTTAAAATTATTATATCTTTCAAAAGTCTTAAATATATATTTAGAAATTCACACGATTTTGTTCTCATATAATTTCCTTGTTTCAGGATTCAACTGTGTTAAAAATGTTTTCATATATTTTGAAAACCAATGATTCCAGAGCAGCAAAACGTAACAGAAAAACCTTAGTTATCTCACATATATTATATTTTGGTGGGTACCAGTGATTTTCCTTGGGAACTTGTGCTATCCAGGCAGGTGCTTTTGCCACTGAGATGATGCCCTGATGATGTTTTTATTCTTATAGTTGTCGCTTCCCCTTATAGTTGGTAAAGTGAGGCATAGTAAGGTTTAAAGTTTTCATATTTAAGAGGTAATAAATATAAAAATCTACCCCAGGTTGGCTTGAAGACCCATTCATCATTAACCACTGCTAGTCAGCCTTTCAGAAAAAAATTGTTTTCAAAAATCAAATGAATTTGATCAAAGAGGAAGCATCCACATTTATTCAAATTTAGTTTTTCTTTTTCACTCTGTAAAACACTTACAGGCTGAATAGTAGGAACAAGTCTCTAACTGAGAAATTTTCCATCTTACAAAGTTACCTTTCATTAGAATTGGGCTCAACTGAAAGCAGTTGCTATTTCAATTGGAGTACATGCAACATTGGTCCATGTGGCACCATGATGATCAAGAGAAATGACCTGAGTTTTATGGCCTCTAAATTTAACAGTGTATTTTATATATGATCCTTTTGAATTGAATTGTTTTGTCACAGTACAATATTTCTCAAAGAGTAGGGAGTATTTGGTTTAGTCTGAACCATTATTCATGGGAGATTCACATGAGGGAATGGGGTTGTGTGAGCCCTACCTAGACGCCAATACTATATATCTGTGTATCTGTCTCATTCTATTTGATGAACATGATGCAGACAACACAGCTATTGGCTATGTGTATAAATAAAATATTGATAAATTAAGTCTTGAGAGCTGAGGTGAAAGTGAAAGAGAACAGAGATCAATCACTCTGATAGTTGAGGTAGTGCTGATATTATGTTCCTTTACTTTCTACATGTTTTCTGCTGACAGCAATTCAAGTGACAAAAACTATTCTCAGCTTTGTTGCTGACACAAATACTGAAGCAAGTAATGGCAGCAGTTTGCATTCTTGTTGCTGAGAAAGCTCTCCAAAGAAAAGGAAAGGATATAATGCCATTGGCCCATGTGTACAAACTGTAGTTTATACTCAACCTACACTAAGGTAGTCTGGAAAAACTGAACCGAAATGCTATAAGTGAAATGGGAGTAATGTGAAGTTTACTTTTTTTGTCTAATTTTCTCTCATTTCCTTATATTTTGATCTCAAAATAGAAGATTTGTCCATGGTCACAGTAAAAATGTAAGTAAAACTAGGATTCTAGCAGAAAGTCTTTAAATATGTAATTTTATTCACGTTTGCATATTTTCATCTCCAAAGGCTTTTTAAATTAAGCAAAAAGCCAACACTAATTTGCTGACTGCTACATAATAATGACTTGAAAAGCCCATAACAATATGCCTCATAGATGTGAGGACAGTGTGGCTGTGACATCTGTCACTGCATTGATTACCAGAGTTGGTTTAGTTAATCTGGTTTGTTAGGCAACTGTCTCTTTCCTCCTTCCATGCTCCATGTGTGTCACTCCCGTAGTTGCATGCTCCATCAAAGTGGGCAAACATCCCTGATAGAAGAGGAACATTCCCTGTTCAAGGGTACATGACTAGCTGCACTCTTCTGATAGAAGCTCCAAACAACCTATGAAAAATATGTCTGACATATACGTAATAATTTGCATTTTACTCAATGTTTGATAGTATCTCTGTTTGATTTTACAAGTAACTTGAGACCTGGTAAGCCAATAAATTCTATGTGCATTCTTCAAACAAAAGTCTAAATGTAAGTGATTGAATGTGGCTGAATATAGAAGAAACATTGGGGCCACTCAGAAAACAATCAGTAAAAACCACAGATAACTGGAAGAAAGGAAAGGGCATATATCCTGATTCTGAAATCAATCTATAATGAAAGACCTGTAGTTTAAAAAATACACATAGAACTTTATGAAATGATAATCCTGCCCACAAGACTGTAGCTGGGATTGCTGCCCGCACTTGGATCAGGTATCAACATTCTGGGAATTTTCTAAACAAATTTGATGAAATGCAATAGTGCAGAAAACTAAAGACACATAGGGTGATTTTGAATATAACGGCTCTCAGCACTTTTTCCTCCCTGGGCACAAAGGATGCTACATGAATTTTTTCCAACACAGAGTGGTGAGTGACCAGAAACATTCTCCCTCCCCAGTGAGCCATCAATTGTTTTTCTGGTTTTTGTCCCATACCATAGTAGCTAACTGCATATTCTAATGACAACAAAGTTAGAGACTTCAGTGACAGTGTTGAAGAAAGTGAGTGGAAAAGCATGACCCCTTCAACCCCAAAATCAATGATTAAAAAGTGACACCTATCACGGAACTTAAACAACCTTCAGCCTGGGCAGAATGAGGGGGAAGTTGGCACTTTCCCTGCTGGAGAGAAGACTAAACTGCCACCAGGAAGTCTTAGGCTGTCTCTACGGTAGTGGCAATAAACCCTATGCTAAGACAAGTGGCTTGAGATGGAAAAGTGGAAGTGTAACAGAGTTTGCTGTGCAAAGCATGGCAGGAGCCTACTATACAAGGGACAGACAACAGCCTTGGGATGTCTCTGTCTGAAGGGACCAAAACAACTGAAAGTGGAACTCAGAGACAAACAGGATAAGGAGAAAGGGGCTGGCCATGAAGGAGCATAAAGAAAGTTGCTGCCAGGAGACTGGCCCAGCCACCACATCTAGAGGACAAAATCAGCCCTCTATACAATGTTAATCCTTCTGTAGACTAGGAAGTGTTATCCAGAAGATTTGGGATTTTACAAGGACACTAGCACAGAACTTTGGACAACAGGGGAAATTACTTCTCATGGTTTATTTCATTTTCTTTGTTCTGTCTGTTCTTTTTGTTTTGGCTCAGATTTTATTTTATTTCTATTTTGTTTAGTTCCATATCTTTTTGCCTTGCTAAATTATCTTTCTTGATTTTTTTTTAATTTTCATACAAGTAAACAGTGTCTCTAGTTTCTCTGGTTTACCTGGATTGGTTTTTCCTTTAACCTTTATCTCTTGTCTTCCTCCATTGTTTTCTAAAGCTTAGGTGATCATCCTTTGTCCTTCAAGTTTGCTTAGACTCTAATTATCTTCTATTTTTCCCATTTCCCTCTTAAATTTTCCCTAACAGTGTAAAATCATTCTAAAAAGAAATTCATCATATACAAGTTCCTTGCATATGTTGGATTTCATTTTATAACTATAGATTTTGCTCCCATAGTTAAAAGTACTTAATTGATATTTATTATACTTTGCCAGCTTCTATGACATTCTTGATATGACTCCCAATTTTATTACTGTAGCAAGGATGTAATATCTGTTCTAATTGTGTTATTCGTACATGTATGACAAATGCGTGGCTATATGGGTTCATATAATCATAATAGTACCAAAGGACTGTGTGGAGGCAAATAGAATGTAGCTATTTATCCATAACAAATTATGAAGGTAAAATATTTGGACAGGCACAGAGATGGAAAAACCAGCTATACATTGAAGATATCTCTGAGGAAAAGACTTTTCATAGGGAAGTCTTGCTACCGATGATAATGAGACCTATATTAATAAATTTTCAAGGGTTAACAGAGACAACAAATTAAAGTAAGAATTAGAAGTGATGGCAAATAGTTCAGTGAATTACAGCACCTGCAAGCAGGTGTGGGGGCCAGGAATTCAATCCCGGTGGCCTACTATGTTGTCCCCATCTCCAGGGCATGCTGAGATGGTAATTGGGACTGCATGGTGGTACACCCCTGTAATCCCAACTCTTGCAAGGCTGTAAACGGGCAGACCAACACAAGTCAGATCTAGTAGTGAGACTCTGAACATCCTGTAGACCCTTCCCAAAAATACAAAAAAAAAATAATAATAATAATAACAAAAAGCGAGGAAACACAGAAGCAATATGCAACTCCAGACTTCCAGTCCTCCTGAAACAAGTACAAGGGACAGTAGAGAAATCACAAGCCAGCCACTGTTGTGTCCGGCACAGCTGTAAATGTTGCTGAAGAAAAAAGATGCGAGGATGAACAGCATAAGAAAATAGACAAGTGATGGGATCAGTTGGATCCCTCTTCCTGCACGGAATAAAGTGAACAGAAAAACCATAGGGGCATTTACATTTGACAGAATAGCATGAGACACAAGGTTGTCTCATTACTAATGATTAGAATGGTCTCTGGAATTGTGTTTTAGGGACAGAAGTAGTTTGATTGCTTTAGGCACTCTCTCTTTGCCTTGTCACAATACATGTGAATAATTATGACCTTCGGAAGCTTCCTACATCCAATATAAACCTTTTGAAATAGTACCATTAGCATATTAAAAACCAGATGATTTACAGCATAGAGAAAATCACATCAGAAATATTTTCTCAGATAAAAAAGGAGATAATGAACAAATCAAAGCACCTGCTCAATTAATCTAGAGTAGACATACATTCTTAAAAAGAGTAGCTTAGGAAAATCAGGGCAATCATAAACCCCCAACAATGGAAACACATGGAATTCATGAAACTGATTCAAACAGATATATAGAATATTAAACATTTTCACTGAGAATATACACAACCCATTGAAACAAGCTTAAGAAAAATATCAAATCTAGAAGAAAGGAGTCCATGTAAAAACTATAAAAGGAAATATTTCTTAAATAACAATCTAAGACTTGCAAGATGATGGAAATGAAAATGGCATATTATTGATCAAAATGTGTGAGAAAGGGAAGAAGAATAGGAAGATGACAATGACAAAGAAGATGAAGAAGATGATGATGATGAAGAAGAAGAAGAGGAGGAGGAGAAGGAGAAGGAGGAGGGAAGAGAAGGAAGAAGCTGCTATCTTTCTTCCAGTAAAGGTGTTTGGATCTTTAAGTGACTGCCTGGCAAATGTAACGTCCTAAGTTTGATTCCCAGTTCTGAAAACAAACAAACAAAATGGTGTTTGGATATTTGTCAAAGATATGGTGGCTGAATATTTCATGATAGTTTAGAAAAAAAATCAAGATGCCATCAAAGAGTTAGGATTAATAGGTGGTCTAGAGAATATTTGTGAAAGCCCAGAAGCATCTCACCTTCCTTTGGCCAAGAGGCATTATGGATAGACACAAGGCCGTCAGCATGAGCAACCACTTCAGATTTTCAGGAATGTGTGACAAATGCACGTACATGGAGAGCTTGCTTATCTATACTGAAATGACAATATTGGAACACGAAATTTATTTTATTGTACATGGTTGTGTGATTAATAGTGCCACAGAGGGGCCATATCCTACACCTTACATCATAGCAGATTAGGAGAACTATAGATACAAGCAAGCTGCTGTATTGGAGCCTGACCCAGTTGATCATATCAGTGTCATAGTCAACCCTAGTTTGTGCATGGTCAAGAATTAACAAGTGCAGAAGAAAAAAAGATAAGTTCAGAACTTGACATCATTTCAGAAAACCACATTAATGGTACAAATACGAAGTGAGTAGTCAGATTAAAGACTAAGCTAATATCCTGGCTTGAATGTTAAAGGACTATCTGGTAAGGGGTTACTTAGAAACTGGAAAATAGTCTATTGATACATTTATTTTATAAGCAATTGACAGAATAGTACATAAACTTTGATTTTAAATGTGCAACATAGCTGCAATGTACAAAGTTGTTCAGGAGGAGAGTCTTAACCATTCAGCAGAAAAATTTAACCATGAGGTATGAAAAGTAAAGTCATATGAATATGCTGAGCTATAAAAGGGTCAAGTCAACAGATTCTGACGCTGCCACTTCTGCTGATAACACCCTAGTATTATGTACTATAGGAATATACATACAACTACTTTCTCTTAGTTCAAAGACAAGAAAGGTTTGTACTAATAGTGTTTAGATAAGTTCTCAGCTCTGCATCTTGTACTCTGAGCAACTACTATGAAGACAAAAATATGCATTGTATTAATTATTGTGGCTATCCAACTGTGTTTTGAAACTGTTTCATTGCTATTTCTTTCTTATTAAAATTAATAACATTTAAAATAAGTAATTAAATAATTAATAAAAAGATGATCTGAAGAATATTTTAGAAAATAGATAATTTTAAGACTATAATTTCAAGACATCAATAGAAAGAAGTCACCTGAAATGCAGCAAGTTAAACAGAGGGAAAACGCAGGGAAACAACAACTGGAAAATAATATGACAAGCATAAGGAAAAAAATGCCAGTTACAATCATAAAGGCAAATGGTCTCAATTTTCCAATCAAAAGAAACATACAGGCAAAATGTATTAAAAATCAATGCACAATACTGTGCTATATATATAAGAAATATTTAAATCAAGAAGTAATTATAAGATGAAAGTCAAAAGATAAAAAGCATGTAAGAATAATATGGGAAAATGCAGGGATAAGTATTCTGTTTTCAGACAAAGTAAATCTTAATCCAGACTGAACAGAATAGACAAAGAAAGACGCTACATCCTTATGAAGGGAAAATTACAAGAGAATGAGAATGCCAGGCGTGGTGGCACACGCCTGTAATCCTAGCACTTGGGAGGCTGAGGCAGGAGGATTGCTGTGAGTTGGAGACCAGCCTGGGCTACAAAAGTGAGCTCAAGGCCAGCCTGAACTGCATAGCAAGACCCTGTCTCAAAAAGCCCTCCAAAAAACAAGAGAATGAGAAGGTAATCTTAAATATATACCAAATACTGGCAAACCCAACTATATTAAAAATATTAAAGAACATGAACAATCAACAAATGGATTAAGTAGAAGTCTATATGGTGTTCTACTTCACAATATCAGAACATTCTTCTCAACTGTGCGTGTATGTTTCCTAAAATAAAACACATACTAACTCACAGAATATGCTTAAATGTAAAGGAATTGATACTATCTCATGTATATCCTCAGAGTATAGTGCAATAAAATTTGAAATCATTGTCAAATGAAACCACAAAAACTCCATAAACATAGAAATTAAGTAATATTCTTCTCAACAATGAGTCACTGACAGAATTAAAGAAGATATTAAACAGTATCTACAAGTACATGATAATGCATATATAACATACTGAACATAAGGTAGGCAATAAAAGCAGTCTTTTTGTGTGTATTTTTTACAGAAAGGTATACAGGTTGTTCTGGGCTTCACTACTAGATCAGACTCATAGTGATCTGCCTGTTTACATCCTCCCAAGAGCTGCAATAACAGGCATGCACCACTACGCCCTATCTCTATTGCCATCTCAGCACACTCTAGGGTCAGGGCCAGCATAGCAGGCCCAGGAATCGAATCCCTTGCCCCTGAGCCTGCTTGCAGGTGCTTTAAATCCCTTAGTTATTTACCTGGCCCTAACATAATCTTAAATGGAAGTTTAGTAGTGAATTCTCAAATTAGAAAAATGGAGTGAACTCAAATGAACAACCTAATATTAATTCTAAAATTTCTACCAAAAGAATATGTCACGTCTCAAATTCTTATAAAAAATTATAAATATCAGAGAATAATTAATGCACTCCATATTGAGAAAATAATACAAAGAATCAATGAGTGAAAAAGTTGATTCTTAATGTTAAATCTCAAGATTCTAGGAAAAGAACAAAAGGAGAAAATTGTAAATATCAGAGTAGAAAATAATGCAATGAAGACTAAGAATACCACACAAAAAAAAATCAATGATTTAAAAAGTTCATTGTTGAAAGGTTAGATGAAATTGACAAAACTTTAGTCAACTTTAATTTTAAAAATAGAAAAGAATAAATCTATGTATTTAGAAGTGAAAACAGTGTAGTCACAACAGATCCTGGAGAAATATGGGAGATCATCACTGTCTATGTGGAGGAAATTTATGTGTGCTGATAAGATGGTAAACACAGATGAAATGGGTAGAACACATGTGAGCAATCAAAGCTCAATCAAGAAAATGAAAATCCTTAACAACCCAAAGTCAGTCTGTGAAAGTGAAGATATAATTACATCTTAAAAATAATGAAACATAACTAAATATCTTGATGAATTCACTGCTAAATTCTACAATTAATTTAAAGAATATTTTTAAAAAGTTATTTTATTTTTTCTTGTTTCAGACATTTTGTTTGTTTGTTTATTTTTATGGCCGGCTCAACCTGCCCTGAGGGCAGGGCTGGCACAGCATGTGGTGCCGGGGATCAAACCGCAGTCCCTGCAGCCACCCAAGCTTTCCTAAGCAGGTGCTTTCGACCACTAAGCCATCCAGCCGGGCCCTTAAAGATTTAAAACTAGTATACCTCTAATTCTTTAATGAAATGGAAAGGGAAATAGTACTCCTAATATCATTACTGGAAGGAAGTTTTACCATGTTAACAAAATGATCATACATCATAAATGAGTAGGATACACCCCGGGAAAGTATGGATGGTTAAACATACAGAAATCAATAAATGTTACACACCGTTTCAATAGAGATGAAAAACACATGATCTTTTCAATAGATACATAAAAACATTTGACAAAATCCAACAGCCAATTATGATAAAAATCTGGCAGAAAATTTGAATAGATGGAGTTCATTTTAATATGTATAAATGGCCTGAGAGATCAGCAGAATAAGTGCCTTCTTGACAAGTGCAAGGTTACAAATTTGGTCCTTGGTAGCACAAAAAACAACACAACGCAAAGCAAAACAAAAGCAATGCTATCAGTATGTATAAAGCCATCCATGATAAACCAAATGCCAAAATCATACAAGTTGTTATTTTAATGGACACAAAGTGATATATCACTGTGATTGTTATTTGCATTTCAAATTTTTGAGAATAGTTTTTGTAGGATATATTAATCTAGATTGGAAGGGTTTTGTTAGTTTATTTGTTTGTTTGTTTGTTTGTTTGGGGGGAGCTTGTAGATCTTTGCTCCAGGGT
Source organism: Myocastor coypus (assembly GCA_004027025.1). Classification (NCBI taxonomy): domain Eukaryota; kingdom Metazoa; phylum Chordata; class Mammalia; order Rodentia; family Myocastoridae; genus Myocastor; species Myocastor coypus. Next base: position 20,373 of record PVJA010032902.1, read on the forward strand.
CTTTACCCTTAAAATTTGTGTTGGTAATCTACTGTTATTATGACTGGATCTTCTTTTTCACTTACTAGAATTTCTCTAATATCTCTTAGTATTATTTCTTCACACTTCATTCTGGGGGTTTTAAACATTATGGTCATGAAAATATTATTTTTCGATCATGTGGCTATTTTAGGTTTTATAGTATATCATTTATTTGGACCTTGAATTGTTTCCTAGACTTGAACATTTTTCTTCTATGATTTTGTTAATTTTTAATATCTTTGTGCTGTGTTGTAGCTATTCCTTAGTTTCTATCACTCAATATTTTAAACTTCAAAAGTTATTTATTAGGATATACTTGTGGTACACAATATTTATATAACTTGTGAAGAGTTGTACATGTATGAAATACATATTAATTCCTTTTTATGGCATTTTTCTTCTCTCACTGCCCATTTATCCATCTCCTGATCCTATTCCTTTGTGTGTGTTCGCAGTATGCAGTGTTCACATTCCTCCTGTGGAGTAGTGCATGTACATGAGACATCCTAATTCCCTTTTTCATGCCACACACCTACCCTCCACCTCCTTGTGTTTCTTGATCTCTTTCCATTTTGAGAAAAATGTATCTCCCTACCTCCTATACCATATATTTTGTGTTGCTCTTTGTGTTTTTAGTTTCTCCTATAAGAGAAACCCTGAAATATTTAAGTACATGTGTCTGATTTATTTAATACCATGGCCTTATGGTGCACCTGTTTCATAACAATGGCTCAAATTCACCCCTCTTTATGGCACAGTACTACTCTACTGTTGATGGAGATGTACTTTGCCTTATAGACTTAGGTATTATGAACTGTGGTGATATATATATCGGTATTCAATTTTGATTGTATTGATATATTATTTTGAAAAGAGAAAGATGAATAAAACAATGATGCAGAATTTCAAAATAAGATCATAGACTGACAACGGTTAATCTATTGTATATAGTTATTTTCAATATAGGTGCTCAAATTAAAACATATAGGAATGCATAATCAATCCAATAATATAAGCATAAAAGTTTTTTACATAAACTTTCCTCCTTTTTTCCTTTTCTTAATCCCAGTTCTTTCCTTTTGAGCAGCTTCTTTCTTTTTATCAATATCTATAGTAGATTTTGGATTATATTTACTTTTTCTTCATTTTTTTTCTGTTACAAAGAAGAGAAAAAAAAGAAAACAGACAAAAGCAAAGAAACATAAAACAATAAAAATGGTACAGAATTTCAAGCAGGAATAGAAAATTAGTAATAGTAGTTCAATTACATGTTGTTCTTACACTAGGGAGACAATATGATGTTTACACAGGTGAATTTATTTTATTTCACTCATGAGTACCATCTATAGCTGCATCTATTTACATATAAAAGTGTCAAGTTTATCTTTCTTTAGAGATAAGTAGTACTCCCTTACAAGAAAATACCATAGTATTTTATTTTATTTTATTTATTTATTTATTTATTTTTTGTCTTTTTGAGACAGGGTCTCGCTATGCAGTTCAAGCTGGCCTTGAGCTCACTTTGGTAGCCCAGGCTGGTCTTGAACTCACACTGATCCTCCCGCCTCAGCCTCCCAAGTGCTGGGATTACAGGCGTGCGCCACCATGCCCAGCACTGCAGTATTTTAATTTACTCTTCATTTGATGATCATTTGCTTTGTTTCCAACATGGAGCTATGATTAATTGTGTTGATATAAACATAAGCACATACATACTGCTCTGGCATGATGTTATTAATTCTTCAGGGAAATTTTACAAAGTAAAATATCTGGATCTAATTGAACATCTAATGCTAAATGTTTGGAAGACTCAAAATGATTTCCACAGTGGTTTGTCCTATCTACACTCACACAAACTATGGAGAAGGGTTTCATTCTCCCCACACTGAAGCTAGAATTTATTACTGCATGAGTTTTGGACGTTAAGCACCCTTTCTGGGATGACACATTTCCTTACTATTGCTTTAATTTGTATTTTTTCAATCAACAATGATGTTAAATATTTTTCATATATTTATTTGTAATTCCTCATTTCAGAAGTGTGTACTCATCTGATAAACAGTTTGGATTGTGTCTTTATATTTGGGGAACCTGATTCTTTTCAGTTATTTATATATTCTAGTTAGAAGACCTTTACTAAGGCATAGTTGCATAAATATTTTTGTACCCTGTGGGTATTTTGTTAGCTCTGTTGCTGATTTTGTTTGACATACAAAAATTTCTCTTTAAGAAATCAATATGTTATTGATTTCTTGATGTACTTCCTAGGAAGACTGGCTTTTGTTCATAAACTCATTGTCTAACCCTATATCTTCAAGATTCCTACCAACATTCTCTTCCAGTCAATTTAATGCTTCTGTTGTAATGTTTATACCTTTGATCCACTTTGAATTTAGTTTGGTGGATGTCTTTTGACATAGGTCTAGTTTTAATCATTGGCATGAGAATTCATAGCTTTTTTCAGCACTGTTTATTAAAGAGGCTCTCTTTTTCTCAGTGAACATATTTGGCCCCTTTGTTAAAGATACAGTGATTGAGTGTACTAGTAGTCAGGTTTGCAACTTCTAATGTATTCCAGTGATCATCATGGGTGTTTCTTTGCCAGTACTATGCTGATTTTAACAAGATAATTTCAAATAAGTGATTGAGGCCTCCTACCTTGCTTTCGTGGTCCAACATTTCCTTTGCTATTCTAGCTCACATGTTTCCAAATAAATTTTAGGAATGTTTTCTCTAAATCTCTGAGATATGATAATTGTATAGTAATTTATATTGTGTTAAGTGTTTATGAAAAGTTTTAGAAAATGACCATTTTCAATGGCCTTCCTATCCATGAGCAAGAGATATATTTCCATTTGCTGATATCCCCTTTCATCTCTTTATTCAGTGTACTGTAATGTTCAATGTATAGATCTTTTACATCCTTTCCTAGAATATCTAAATATTTCACTTTTTGTGTCCTATTGTGAAGGATGTGGCTTCCTAAATTTCCTTCTCAGTGAGATTGCTGCTTTTGTACAGAAATAGTACTGATTTTTGAGTGTTAGCTTTTTATACAGTCCTGCAATTGAATTTACTTATTAATTATAGAAATTTTCCATTTTGAAAATATCTCATTGTTATTTCTTTCTCATTAAAATTAATAAAATTACCGCTGGGAGTGGTGGCGCATGCCTGTAATCCCAGCACTTGGGAGGCTGAGGCAGGAGGATCGGTGTGAGTTCAAGACCAGCCTGGGCTGCAAAAGTGAGCTCAAGGCCAGCCTGAACTGCATAGTGAGACCCTGTCTCAAAACGACAAAAACGCCGGGCGTGGTGGCTCATGCCTGTAATCCCAGCACTTGGGAGGCTGAGGCAG